>CBVK0102085167.1:0-18589 GCA_900067695.1 Picea abies | reverse complement strand
TGCTCACAGACTTTGTCAATGAATCTGCAACATTCTTCAAAGTGTCAACCTTCTCCAACAACACCTTCTTGTCTTCAACCATGTCTCTCACAAAGTGATATTGAACATCAATATGTTTTGTCTTTGAATGATAAGTTGGGTACTTTCTAGAAAGATTGCACTTTGACTATCACAATCTAATCTTATTGTTTTTTGTATCAACCCAATACATGAACACAATCTCTATAATCATATTGCTTCCTTGCATGCATGAGTAGTTGTCATGTATTCAACGTCTGTAGTTGAGACTGCCACTACAACCTATCTTTTATGCTCATCCAACTTATTTATTTTCCAAATAGGTTAAAAACACATGCCCACTTGTTGATTTTCCACAATCTAGATGTCCATCCCAATCTGCATCAAAAAACTTATGTATGTCATGTTATCCCCATTTTGTGGAATAACTAAGGAGATTATGTCTTGAAGCCCTCAGGTTGCAAATATGGAGTGTCGAAAGACCACATGACCAGCAGTATCCATTTGCACGAATGGAGACCCTTCTCACCACCATACATGTCATAGATTTTCAGATGGTATCCACCACACCCGCTGGCTTCCGGAAGGCAATGGGCCTTGCTCCATGAGGTACAAGCTAGGTATTATGGTGAGTGTCAGTTCAATATTTGAGGCATTTGAGTATGTTGTATCTTAGACTTCTTTAGATTTCATGACATATGCTTAGACATTATGTCTTTTGCCCTGCTTCACCTTGGTGGTTGACATTGTGCCCTAGTAAGTGGTATTTCCTCGGGATGGGTTTGCTACTAGGAACTCCCTTAAAGAGCCATTGTACCATTCTCGACCATACTTACCACTTTTCATCATTAAAACCCCCCCATTTTCTTATCTCTTGGGATTTTAGGGTGTATTGACCCAAGAAGGGGTTGTCCCTCATTCTATGGGAAGAAGGGGTTGAAGGCCCAGAGGGATTGTTGTTGGGTAAAAGATAAAAACCTACTTATAAACCTTCTAGATGCTTCGCCCAGGGATCACCCAAGAAAGCAATGAAACATTTATCTTTGAGAAAAGGGAGACCCACAAGAATAATGATTATGAATGCTTAAAGGGTTAGTTGGAGGATAGGAGGTCTCATCACGAGTTGGTCTATCATGATCATGGATATCTAGTGGTATGACATTACCATCATCTGGTCACCAAGCCAAGGTAATGGCTCTCAGTTGCATGGCTGAGAGAAAGGGGGTCTCATCAAGATCCAGTGTTTTCATTTCCGCTAGGTATCTGTGAGTGACATTGTCATTATCTAGACACCACACCAAGACAGTGACCTTCAAAATATAAAAGAAACAAAGAATGGCAAAATGATGGGCTTGGAAAGATTGCATTGCAAACGAAGGTGCCACACACCCTCTACAAAGGCACCCATGAATGAGACACTACAACCCCTTGTATGCCATGAACCCCATGCCTAATGAGTCTTGATCCTTAACCACTTCATCCACTTTACATGGATTAGAGATGGATCTCTTGGAAACATTCCTTGACCTAGGGAAAGATCCACCCAACAGGACACCTCGTCAACCCTCCCATATCCAAGCTTGGCAAGTCGCATAATATATTTGAGCACTTACTTATTTGACATGATAATCTTTGATGCACATGCTTAGGTGGCTCATTTATTGACTTGATTTACTTATCATGATATTTTGACTTGAGATCCTTGGAGGGCATGCTTATTTGGCTTTGCAAGACCTAGTTGGTGGACAAATTTGGAGGAATAAGCCAAGCTTGGGATTCCATGGGGTTTGAAGCCCACAGGTTGGAAGCTAAGGGCCTGCATGTCGGATGAGAGAGATGAAACTTTGGAGGCCTAGAATACATGGTGGACGACCTAACCTAGCCCTCACATGCCAAACATTTTTCCTAGGAGAGGCAAAACGTCACCCTTAAAGGCATGACGTCATCTAGGGGAGCTAGGGTTTGGTGGTGAGGTTGTTATGCATTGGCACAAGGACGTTTTGAGGAGAATGAGGCTTTGACCATGAAGAAAATGACTTGGATGATTGACATGTGGCCTTAGGAGGCCTATCTACACTTCTTCAACACCAACGACTTGCTCCTAGTGTCAAAACGTCCCCTAAAGGGGTGACGTCACCTTAAGTTAGGGTTTTTTTTTGTGTAAAAGTAAATTTAAAGTGAATTGTTTAATATTATTTTCTAAAACGGGAAAGATTAGGGTTGTTGACCCCTAATATTGTGGTTACCCTAATATTATGTGGACAAACTATTTTGAAGACATATTGTATAAATAAGAGATCATAAGATTTCATTTTAAGACATAACTCTCCCATTGTGAGAGGTCTTTGGATGAAATTTTCTCTAGCCTTGGAGGATTTTCTCTCTTTCGCATATTATTATGGTTTGTTCTTATTATTGATGGTAAAAAGTGATGCGCTAGGTTGGAGACTCTTTCTTATGCATGTGGATGGACTTAACTTGGAAGATTAGGGTCTGATCTAGCTTCTTGTGGAATTGGTAAGGGAAAAATTTGCATTTATTGTCTTTTGTCTTGCTCTTTCCATAATTATTGTTGGTTAAAACCCTTGGAGGAGTATAAGGGCATACACCCTCCCCAAGGTTTGTTTACTTGTTCAAAAAAGGTCATTTTTCACAAGGTGTCTTGGAGAACTACAAGAGTGTACACCCTCCAAGGTCACCTTGGTTTGCTTTGCAAACCCTAGGAAGTAAAAGGGATTACACTCCTAGGGATTTGTAGATCAAACATTTTCATCCAAGTTTCACTTCTCAAGGTCAAATACTTTTCAAGGTTGTGCCAAGAGAATTACAAGGGCATACACCCTATTGGCATATCCTAGTTTGACTTAGCTACACTTGGGAATTACAAGGGCGTACACTCCCAAGTGCTTAGCCAAGCCATCTCTTTCATTGACCCCATAAACCCAATAGTAAGGCACTAATCATTTTTCAAGTTTTCATTGGAGATATAAAATCGTTGCATTGGTAAACGTGACAATTTCACTTTTTGAAGCTCTCTCACTTGGATTGTATACTTGATACTATTAGCATCCTTGCCTCCTTGAGGCATCCTCTTTCTCCAAACAATTATTGTTGTTATTAAAAACTAACCCTACATGCATAAGTCTGCAGAAACCCTAATTGTTCTAACCCCAATATCTCACAAACTAACCCTAGACTGAAGCTAAACTTTTGCCCTCTTATTCTACTTGCTATAACACACGTTTTGGGCAACTTTTGAGCAAGTTTCATTGGATAACTTTGTTGTTGTAATGCATTGTATGCTAGATCCACAAGGATGATAATTTTTACTTCATAAATGTTTTATAACAACCTTGTTTGACTGCTCAAGTTTCATATTGTTTTGTGCAAGCTAGACTAGTCATTGTTGGTTCACCTATTGCATGTTTAATTGAACTTGTAGCAGCTTTAATTGCAGTCTTTGTTATCATTATATCGTTGATAATAATATTGTTTGCTGCAATTTAGGGACAACAAGATTAACTTTCTTATCCACCTAACATATCATATGCAAGTGTTGTTTTTCTTGTGTCTCGGGCAAGTCCAAACACTTTTGCAGGTACCCAAAGACTTGGCAACTTTAAACCACCTAGAGATGAGTCATCAAAACCATTTTCCTCTTCCATTATTGAACTTTACGAGGGATACTTCTCTTCCTTTCACTCCATCAGTCTCAATCCCCAGGGTCACCAGGATCGCCTCCTTAGAGTGACCTAGTCACCCTTGAAGCACGAGACCTATATCAAGGTGACATTGGGTATAGTGTCCCTTAGTTGTCGCCACTTGGTGGTTGGGTCGGGCTTTTCCCAACCTACAACTTGTGCGATAACATGCCCAACACTCTGTCCAATCCCGGTCTTCCTTGGTAGCGCAATCCATAACTATAAGTGTCACACAAATACCTTAAAACCCTCTTTATTGTTTTCCAATGCTCCTTCCCTGGTTTTGACATATACCTGCTCAAAACTTCGACTGCACGTGCAAAGTTTGGTCTAGCATAGAGCATTGTATACATCAAACTGTCAACTGCACTAGCTACGAAACATGGGACATGTTCTCTTCCTCTTCCTGTGTCTTGGGACACTAATCTGCAGATAACTTTACACCTACAGGAATAAGAACCTTGATTGGTTTGCTTTTCTGCATATTAAACCTCTGCAATATCATCTCAACATATTTTCTCTTATTCAACTAGAGTTTCCTATTTGCATGATCTCTTTTAATCTCCATTCCCAAAATGAAGTTAGCAACACCGAGATCTTTCATGTCAAATTTGGAGGATAGTTGTGATTTCACCTCCTTGATAACAGGCATGTTATTTCCTACCAACAACATCTCATTGACATACAACATTGCATAAATGAAGTGATTACTAACCTGCATGGAATATACACAATGATAGACCATGCTTCTCACAAATCACAATCCAAGGATGTATGTGTCAAACTTTTGGTACCACATCCTAGGTGATTGTTTCAAACCAAATAGTGACTTCTTTAGCTTAAAGACCAGTTCTTTATTTCCCTTCACTGTAAAGCCTTATGGCTACTTCATATAGATTTCTTCTTCCAGATCCCCATGTAGGAATGTTGTCTTCACATCCATCTGTTCTACTTCAAAATCAAAAGTAGCAACAACACATAAAAGGAATCTAATAGAAGTTAACTTAGCAACAAGAGAGAAATTTCACCAAAGTCAATTCCCTCTACCTGGGATTAACCTTTTGCTATTAACTGAGCTTTGTATTTCTCCACTTTGCCTTCTACATTCAACTTCTTCTAGTTGGCAACTTAACTAGATCCCATGCCTCATTCTTATCCAAGGCATACATCTCTTCAACCATGGTCTTCTTTAAGATTTTACTATCCTCTGAATTCACTGCTTCTCTAACCGTTATGGGATCATCATCACTAATAGATAAAGAAAAATTAGCAAGAAAATTAGGTGGACTATACCTTTTTGGTTGTCTTATTTCCCTCATTGATATCCTCAATACTAGAGTACAAATTTCTTCTTCTTCTTATTCATCTTCTTTCATTGATTCAAATCTTGCATCATCCAACTCAAGCTCTATTTTCTCAGGTTTTTCTCGCCTTGGTAGGAATTATTATTCGGGAACATCTTTAACCTCTCTAAAAACAACATCTCAACTGTAAACATTCTTCTTAGTTTATGAGTTCCAAACCTTGTAACTTTTCATACCATCTTTATAACCAATAAAGATACACTTTTCAACTTTATTATCCATCTTACTCATATTTTCCTTTGGAACATGTACATAAGCATCACAACCAAACACTCTGAGATGTTCAAGAGAGGGTTTCTTACCATTCCATACCTTATGCGGAGTTTTGTCCACCAACGCTAACGAGGGTGATTTATTTACCAGGTAACATGTAGTACCCACTACCTCTGCCCAGAATTCTTGTTCTAACATGTCACCACTGAGCATGCTCCTTGTCTTTTCCATCAATGCCATGTTTATCCTTTCTGCAACCCCATTATGTTGAAGTGTGTATGGAGTATTCTTCTACCATGTTATAATGCACTTCTTACAGAACTCTTCAAATTCATTCCCACGGAATTCTCCACCATTATCTGTCATCAACACCTTTATTTTCTTCTTTGTCTGATTTTCTAACAAAGCCTTAAACTCCTTAAATTTATCAAATGTCTCAGATTTCTTCCTAAGAAAATAAATCCATGTGTTTATTGAGAAATCATCTATGAATGAAACATAATACACAAATTTGACTAGTGATGGAACATACACAAGTCCGAACACATCACTGTGTATCAACTCTAAGATCCCCTTTGCTCTTGTAGTTCCAAATGGGAATCTTACTCGATTATGTTTACCATATATGCAGTGTTCACAGAAATCAAAATCCAAGGTGCAATTAGACATACCTTCAACCATACATTTACTATGTAGTGTTCGAAGGCCCTTTTCTCCAATATGTTTCAGTCTTTGATGCAACAACATGGTCTTCTTTCCAGGGATAGTATGGATCATATCTTCTTTATTTATCTGCTCAAGGACAATAGAACTATTACACCCATCAATATAAGTGTTTCCCAATAACTTGTACAAGGTTCCACACCGAACTCCCCTCATCAACATCATTGCTCCTCATACCATCTTGCAAGTGCCCTTTCCCAATAAAGTATCCACACTTGCATCATCCAACTTACTTACAAATATTAGGCTCCAAGCAAAACTCCACGGAGAGTTCTAATCCTTCCATCTTTCAGCAACAACTTAACCCTTCCACGTCCCATGATTTTGGTTGTCGAGTCATCTCCTAGGAAAAAATCACCACCATCATACTTTTCATATTCATTGAACCACTTCCTCCAAGGAGTCATGAAATGATGCACCTGATTTGATCAACCATACATCACGATCTACATGTGTACCTATAGATGCCAGGTAAACATCACCTTATTCTTCTATGGAGGTTTTCGCCTCTGTGGAAGAGGCATCCTCAGATCCCTTTGCTTTATCAACATTCTTAGACCTGCAATCTTTCTTATAATGCCCAACTTTACCACATTTGGAGCATTTCCTCAAAAAAAATCTTGGGGATTTAGATCTACCTTTAGATTTAGATCTCACCCCCCCACCCACCTCCTCCGAAGACTCATTTGTATTCCTATATTGGAGAGGACCTTTTACAAATAAAGCATCTTTGATATGATTATCCATGTTTTTTCACCTCATCTCTTCCAATAATAAGGATGAAACTACATCCTCATACTTCAATGCAAATTGAGTGGTACTACCAATTGTTGTAACTAGATTATCTCGAGAATCTAGCAAAGAACATAACAAAGTAATACACTTATCTTCTTCTACAATTGTAATATTAGCAGAGACAAGTTGACTTACCAGAGTGTTGAAGGCATTTAGATGCTCTGTCACAGAATCTTCATCTTCCATCCTAAGATGATACAACTTCGTTTGAAGAAACAACTTGTTTACTAAGGACTTTGACTGATACAGATTCCCCAACTTTTCCCATAGTTCCTTGGTTGTAGATTCTACCGACACATTCAGTAACACTAAATCTTCCAGGCAAAGTCAAATCGTACTCCTTGCGCTTCTATCCAGCTTCTCCCAATCTTCTTTTGGCATACCAGTAGATCGAGTACTAGTAGTTTATGAATCAATAGATTGTGTACCAATAGGTTGTGTATCGGGCTCGACGACAATCCATTGTTCTTTGTCTACAAGAGGGTCCTCCATCTTGAGCTTCCATAGCTCAAAGTTTTGACCATTGCACTTCTCAATCTCGATTCTAGAACTACTCGCCATTCTATTTCAACACACAAATCACCATTGCAAATCTCCCACTGAACCTAGGTTTATCATAAACCCAAGATAAACTTGATCTATCGAGACCAAGACAAACCCTCAGCAAAAAAAGACATCCCCCTAAAGCCAAAAATGTGCTCTAATACCACATGTAAGTTTTAAACCTGTGAAGTAAAACAATACATACATATTCTTAAGAAAAACAAAAATTAATCAATGTCTCATACACATATTACACTGAGATTTACACTGGAAACCATTAACCAGGAGAAAACCATCATTCCTTGGTGTCGCACCTCTCAAATCTTCATTATATTAATTTCACCATCCACAACACAATATATACAATATTTTAGGTATTCCACAACTACCAAAACCCTAATCCCTTAATCTTGGATTAATTTAGAAAAAATGCTAAAATAGCGAAAAATGCTAAAAATAGCAAAAAATTTCAATGTGTTGCCCTGAACCCCGAAGCTGAAGGTTTCCCCTAAGGTCAGGGGGGCCTAAGACCCCCCTCGATCGGCACCTAACGTAGACATACACTTACAGGTGATGGGATCGTCAAATCTGACGCACCCCCCCACACACATGCAAAGAATATAACACATACCCAACATGATTATCTAGTGTCTAAGAGGTCATTATTGAGTTATATAACTTGGTGATTGTCTATATTATGATGCAAATTGTTTATTGTTTTGTATAGGTGAAACAATTACCTTGTTATCTTCATCCTCTCTCCTAGACCTAGACCTAACCATCAGGTGACCAAGATAGGGGGTTGTAGGCTCAACTAATCTTGCTATTTGATCCCTTGAGGTCACCAGGGAAGCCTCCCTTGTGGTGGACCTCCTTCCATCATTAAAACGAGGGAAGTCTCTACTTAGGTGACAGTGGTAGATTCTTCTAATTGTTACACAAGATTGGAATCTTGTGGAGGGATTCGCACAAGTACTAATCCTATGATAACAATCTAGAAACTTCTTCGAAAGTCTGATCTCTCTGAATGTGCTCCTAGGAGTCTCAACATGCTCCTGAGCATCCTTCAATGTTTGACTGAACCATCGAGGTCTCCTAATAGAAGTGGAAGGAGCTCTTGTCTCCCCCCATTCACCTGAAGGCTAATGTACTACTTTGGAAATCCCTGGTGACCCTTCCTCAACCTTTGGAGCTTCCTGATCCTCATCCTTCGTCACTAGAATAGGCTCATGAGACTTCTTGGGAGAAAAGTCCTCAAACTTTATGTCCCTGCTTAGGACTGTCTTCCTTTGATCTGGAATGAAGACATGTTAACCCCTAGACTTTCACCCTTGAAAATCTTGAGGGTTAAGACCCAGCATGCACTACTTAGGTTGGCATTTTGAGATTCACCCAGAGTTTAGCACTTATGGTTAGCATAGGTTGGTTCCCATCAGAGACAGGTATATGATCAGTACATGGTTGTTTGGTTCGGAGTTAGAGTTAGCAGGTGTTCCTTTACATTTTGAAAGAGATGTCTACATACAGCAAGTGTTGCTACTTTTAAGGAGCCACGGTTTGAGTGGGTCTCTTGATGGTTTGGAGAAATTCTGAGCGTACAGGGATGGTCCTTGCATGATTCTAGGCCCGATAACACTTTTATGCACGACATGCAAAAAATTTCTATTTTTAGCAATTTGAGCTCTATGCCCCAGATTCAAATTCGAGCACATATTATTGATCCTTGAGACATTCTGAATCTTTTGGACCTTTTTCAAGATGATTTGGCACAAATTTATATTTTTAGCAAGTTAAGCACCAAGGATCACATGTTGATTTTGATTGTGGATTCATATTCCCTGCGGAAAATCGAATCCAATGAGTATAATGTCATGGACATGTGGGGAATTTCTATTTTTAGTAGTAGACACATGATGGTGGTCTCCTAATCATTCCAAGCATTTGTTGAGAGTTTGGGTCAGTTTTGACAAGTTTCAATTTTTTGGGACGAGATGGCTATTTTTGGAAATTTATATTTTTAGCAGTCATCATCATCTCCAGCAGTGAGAAGTGGCAAGCTCAGATTTTGACATGTAGCAGAGTATCAAGATGATGTGGCATCAACATTGCATCATGGACCAAGGGCACATTTTCCAAGGATTATGTATTAAATGAGAATTAATTAAGCTAAAGAGGTGGCACATGGATGAGGTGGCATTGTCTGGAGAAAGTTTAGCCACTCAAGGATAAATTTTCTCACTCTATTCCTCTCACTTTCCATATTTTCACTTTTCATGTAATCAGTTTCTACAAATTCTCCCTAAATTTCTTTTAAATGCAAAATTCTAAAATTTAGGAAATCCCTAAAAATAGGGTGAATTTCTTTTTAACTCATAACTCCCTCATCCCTTGGCCAAATTTAGCAATCTAACATGCATTGGAAAGCTAAAATTATCCTCCATGCATCTTAGTCATTATTTAACTCACCATACGCATTACTCACTCACATGTATTCCATCGTGCACATTAATTCCTAAATTTCTCACTCACACTTATTCTCTTGTGCGCATTAACTCCTATTTTATTCACACTCCTCTCCTATATATTGGATGTTCTTCATTGGTTATTGGTTGGTTCTTACCAACAACATCATAGTGTTTTGTTCTCATTCTTCTCTTTCTTTCTCTTAGTCTAATGATTCATTCTTTGAGAAAAGTGATCATTGTATCGGTTGTGGAATTGGCTATTGTAGTGTAGCCAACCTCTTGCAATCCTATTCAATAAAGAAATTAAGTGTTTGTTCTTTAACCTTTTTATTGTCGGTATTTTGTGAACTTTGCAATCTGATTTTTCTGTTTTATTTCCATTCTATAATCATTGTGCTAACCCTGCAAGAACCCTCCAAGCGAAAAAACCATATTTTCCTCATCGTTTTTGGACCGTTTGACACGTTGTCCAAGATGAACAACTCGTTGTTTTTTGGGTTTAAACGCAAAAAATCATCCCTAAAGGTAGTAGCAAGGTACTTAAGGTGCTTAGGGACTCCCCCCAGAGACTAGCAAGCACTATCCCAAACAAAGGGGTTTGGTCAGTGACCATTTAGGGATATTACTCCTTTAATTAACCAAGTTTTTACTAATGTCATAACAAGTATATCAGCTCAAGTTGGAGGGTAGGAATTTTTGCTAACAAGACCCTATAGGCCTTTGAAGTCTCACTTTAATCCATAAACAAACCCTTCCTGCTGGAGGGCTCCAACTTGGTCCTCTTCTCTATAGGTACATGAATATAAACTGGACAATCAAAAATGTGAAAATGACTCACCTCTGGTTTCACACCAGTGAATGCCTCATCTGGTGTCTTGTCCTCCAAGATCCTATGTGGACACCTATTCTGGATGTAGATTGTTGTGTTGCATGCTTCTGCCCAAAGAAACATCAGTAAGTCTTGGTCATGAATCATGGCCTTAGCAACCCCTATGATGAATCGATTCTTCTACTCTATAACTCCATTATGTTGTGGGTTTCATGGAACAATCAACTCCCTCTTGATCCCTACCTCCTTGCATAAACCATCGAACTCCTTGGAGGTATACTCACCCCCATTCTTTGATCTCAAAACCTTGATCTTCTTCCCTATCTAGTTCTCAACAAGAGCTTTGAACTTCTGAAACCTACTCACCATCTCATGTGTTCTCTTGTGTGTCTTAACTCTCTATCTTGACTTGCCTTTAGATTTTTCGTTGAGACCAAAACCCCATTCTATTTTAAGATTACTCATATTCTAAGTCATGCATGCATGAAATACACTGTTTAGACGCAACTGCTAAAAATAAGACTTTCACTATTCAACTAAAGAGAATTACAAAATAGAAGTTACTTTTCGAAAATAGAATTATTTTTCGAAAATAACATTTTTGAAAATATCTCGAACTAATTCATGTTCGAGCTATAATTATCAACAAGGGTTCCCTCAATTAAAATTCCAGTATTTGAATTAATGTGTAAAGGCAGAGGGCCTTGAATGTACACATGTTGATTCTTGAATACACTTATGTGAAATTTAATTGCATATTATGTTATGATAGTTGTGGGGTCATAACTAGGTCAAGTTAGGAGATATAGTCCTACTATAGAAATGGATGTTAGTAAAGCTAGCCACGTGTGAAACCATGATGTGGTTGGATATGGAAGGTTTATAATGCTATACAAGTATTGAATGGTCTTCCCCTGTATAACCGATGTTTGGACTACAACTTCTTTGCCAACGCTGAATAACACTTAGGGATTATGTTCCTAGTGTTGTGTATGGGCCAAAGAGGAAGGGATCCAAATGATCAAACAAATAAATGTGGAAGCATTTGCATGATGTATCAAGGTGTTGGGTAGACCTTCCAACTCACCATGGTGGAATACGTGACATGGATATGTGTTATTCCAGAGTCAATGCAAGGATGCATTGTGTCGATATGGCCATGGGTATTGACACATTGGTTTATTAATAATGTTTGATTGCATTATAGATTGATGTGCTAGATAATGCCAATATAGGGAATGATAGTTTCATTCCATTTAATATGAATAATATCTGGAAGTGATCGAATTGTTGGTAAGATACAATTCTGAGATCATGTTGTGAGTTGTTGTAAATGTTGCAATAAAAGTATAATGTGCATTAATACTGACAATTTGTTTCGTTGAACGAAAGTTGAGAAGATTGCAGGAAGAATGTTCTCAAGTTTGCAAGGGCCAAACATTATGAGAGGGAATCTCATGCTTGGGAAAATCGATTTTTCAATATGAAATAGATTTGAATAAATAATTGAAATTATTATGATGATATTTTATGATGACTATATGTGTGCAATACAGACGAGATAACAGCTATTGAAGTTGGAAAGCTCGGGAAGATGTTTATTGTTAGGACATTGGAACCCTATGATTGTCACAGGTTACAAACTGCTAGTAGAAGTCTAGTAGTAAAATGGTGCTCTCCTTACACAAGAACACTTTAGCAAATGATGGATCGCCTGAGGGACTCTGTAGCAAAGAAGGGGATGCCTGAACCTGGAGGGTGAGTATAGCAAGGAAGAGACAACTTAATAATGCATATGGCATGGTGGTTGGAGTCATGAGGGTGTGTTTGAAAGAACCATGAGATGAATTATTGCTCGTGGAAGCTTTGGGAAGCACATGATAGCCAACCATATAAGAACAACTGAAGAATGAAGACTCGAATCAAGTGCTTGGAAAGAAGAGCACCAGAAGGAAATAAAGCTCAAGAACAAAGGCATGGAACAAGTAAAGTCCAACAAACTTGTTGCAACTCGGAGGAAGCAAAGTGGAGCTAAAGACGCAATGCAAGAGACACATTTGCAACTATTTGAAGGTTTAGAGTTTTCATTATCACAGTTGGCATTCTTGGAGCCACAACTCTAAGACTTCCTACCCGACCTTGTGTTGGAGCCCTGGAGGGAAGTGGCACAACCTGAGGGATTGTCGTGCATAGAAGGGGGTACACTTCCTTAAGTTGTGCAGGTTGAGGGGAGTAAAATCATGTTGGTTGGAATTGGTGTGGAATCAACAAATTGTGAAAGTTGCAACTGGAAATTCCTGGAGCCACATCTTTGAGACTTCCTAGTCCGTTTGTGTTGAAGCCCTAGAGGGAAGTGGTATAGCCTGAGGGACTGTAGCAAAAAAGGGGTACACTTCCTTGGGTTGTGCAGACTGAGAGGAATGGGAGATCGTTGATTGGAACTGCTACAAGAGTTACTATATTGTGAAATCATTATATATGATTTTGGGGCCGGAGTGCCTATGTGTACATGATTTTGGGGTTGGAGTTCCTATGTGTACATATTTTGGGCTAAAGAAGCATGTGTTATATTAGGTCGAAGAGCCTATATGTTGAATAAAGGTCAGAGAGCCTAGCATTGTGATATGTATGTACACATGTATGGCGTTGTGCATTGAGGACAATGCAAAAGGGGGAGGTGATATAACATCCCTAGTTTTAATCCCCACAGTTTATAATGTAATTGTATAAATGTGATTTAGGTTGATGATCTGATATGTTTGGGTCGAAGATCCCCATATTGATTAATATGGTCGAGGGCCAAACTATGTATTTTATACATGTTACCCCCCCATGCCTAGGGGTAACTAAGGAGATGATGTCTTGAGGCCCACGGGTAGCAGATATGGAGTGTCGAGAGTCAGATTGACTAGCAGAGCCCAAGTTGGGTAGATAGAGCCCCTCCTTACATCACCACTCATCGTCGGCAGCAGAGCAACGTCTAATACACCGGTTTGGCCTCTAGAAGATATCAAGTCTTGCTTCATGAGGTAACAAGTCTAGTCTCATGGTAAGTGTCACTTTAATATTTGAGGCATTTGAGCATGTTGCAAAGAGTCATTTCTTGATTATGGAATGTTTGCTTGGAAATTATATCTTTTGCTTAATTTCATCTTGGTGGTTGTCATGGTATCTTAGTAAGTTGGTCACCCTCGGGGAAAGGGTTTCCACTAGGGGGTCCCCTTGAAGGGTCATCGTACCATTCCCACTCATACTTACCACTTTCCACACTTCTTCCCCTTCGTTTCCTCATCTTTTAAGTTTTCAGGTTCATTGACCCCAAGAAGGGTTTGTACCTCATTTCATGGGAAGAAGGGGTTAAAGGCCCAAAGGCATTGTAGCTGAAAGCATGCATAAATGCTTGCCCTAAAGTCTTGAGAACCATGAAATGCTCCTCTAAAGGAATAACGGACTTTTAAATGAAAATAAATAAAGAAAAAACGTTTCGCTTGAAGGGGGAGTGTATTGTGATGTTCTTTTATTTCCAGTGCACATAACACCCAATGTGTTCTAACTTCAAGTGGCATTGCGGTGATCTTTTATTTCCATTGCACATAGCACTCAATGTTTGGACTTAATAAAAAGACAACTAAGGGCTTGGAAAAGGGTTGCATTGCAAACAAAGGGTAACTCAAGGATGTAGCACACCCTCCACAAAGGCACCCATAAATGAGACAATATAAACCCTTGATATGTCAAGAACCCCATGCCCAAGAGTCTTTCCCCAATCCACCTCATATTCATTACATGATCTAGATATGGTCTTCTTGGGAAACATTCCTTGACTTGGGGATTGGCTTACCCAATAAGGCACAATGACACCCCTCCCATATCTAAATTTGGCAAATTTTATAAGGTCTTTGAGCATTTGTTTAATTTGAAAAGGGGGGATTTAATGCACTTGTTCAGGTGGTTATTTTATTAAATATGGCTTGGCATGATTCATATGACTTGTGGACCCTTGGAGGGCATACTTGTTTGTCTTTGCGGGACCTTGCCTGGTGAAAGCTATTCATGAAGAAGCTATGCCACTTGGACCTTCATAGGGGCTTTAAAGCCCATAGGATGGATGCCATACCCCACATGTGGGAGGTCGTTGATGATGAGCATTGAACCTTTTGAGGACATCTAGCCTCATGAGGAAGGCTTAGGATTATGAATCGCACATGACATCACCTTCTATACTTGGACGTAGCCTTTGGAGGCCTAGAAAGTCACACTTTAAGCCCTCGACGTCATCTTGGAGGCTAGGGTTTAATATGGTTCCAAAGGTGGTTTGATAGGAGGAGACACATGGCATGGCACTTTTTCACATGAGAGCATGGCACATGACCTTTGGAGGCCCAACTTTCTCTTTTTTTAGGCTTGATGTCTCACTTTACAACCCTACGTCACCCTTCTAGGGCATGACATCACTCTTTTAGGGTTTTACTTTATGTATTTTTCATTTTTGCATATTGTAAAGACAAATGAAGGGGGTCAGCCCTCTTCTAGTTTGTTGTTGACAATTTTATGTGGACAAATTGGTTAAGAAGGCCTCATATAAATAGAGGACCTTCTAATTTCATTTGATCATCATTCAGGACTCACCATTTGTGAGAGACAAGTCTGAACGTTTTTCCCTCTCTTGGGCTATCTAGTTCTTCTACTCATGCGACTTGCTTGGAGGGTCAAATTGTGGATGCTTTTGCTGATTTTTGGATGGAATTTCTGCAATTAGGGTTTTATCTCATGCTATCTTGATGAAGTAAATGAAATTTCTGCAATTTTATCTTCATGCTATTAATGTTTCATGGCAATTTTTCTTTTTCATGCTAGACGTCTTGCTTGGTGAAACCCAAAGAGAGGAGCATAAGTGCTTCCTCCTCTCACAAGGTTATTCGTGTTCAAAAGTGGTGAAATATCCTTGCTAGGGTTAGCATCATGTGTTCTCTTGTGTGTCTTAACTCTCTATCTTGACTTGTCTTTAGAGTTTTCGCTGAAACCAAAACCCTAATATATTTTAAGATTACTCCTATTTTAAGTCATGCATGCATGAAATACACTTTTTAGACTCAACTGCTAAAAAAAGACTTTCACTATTCAACTAAAGTGAATTACAAAATAGAAGTTACTTTTCAGTAATAACCTAATATTGTGTGTGGACTATTACCAAAAGCAAGCTTGACATGCCCCCAAATTTCAGCCTATCATTGCAACATTGCAGACTTGTATGTTACAATGATTACAACTTAAAGCACTTCATTTATCAGAGCTCTTGTGAGATCCTTTGGTAGTCCCATTATACTGTCGATGGATCCAACCTGCAATTACACATGCTTAGCTACAGCTTCACTGAAATGTAAGATCAAATGTAATCATGTCAGATCTACCAGCCTACAGCCACAATAAGACATAAATAATGGAGTTGTGAAGTACTGTCTATATCATAACATATTCACAGTTGATAAATAAAAAAAATGAATATTTTACCATTGCTTCCACTAATGGAGAGGTGAGTGGGTGTTCAACAAGCAAGCCACCTGCTACCTTTAAAACTGTTCCCTCCTTGATCTGTTCCAAACAAATTTTCTCTTTGATCATTATAATGGTACGAAATGGCATTTAACTTGCTACCCAATAATAACGTAATATTGTGTTTAAATCAAGGACTCGGAAATGTGCTCAGCTGACCAGGCTTTCTACCACATCGTCTGGAATTGGATGGAAGTAGACCTGTGACAAGAAGAATAACAAAGTATAATGTTAGAATAATTTGATGAAAGAAACTTCTTTTGAAATGTGGACGTAGATCCAACCATATGACAAATGAGAAACAAACTGCAATTCTGATAATGACAGATCGACTTGGACACTGACTTAGTGTAATAAGGTAACTATAAAAACTGATTTTTTGAATACACCAAAGTTACGTCAGACCATCTACCTCAGCTTTGTCCCACCCTCCTTTCTTCAACCCTGTCTTGAGATTTGTAACCATTACCGATCCTACAGTGCATGCAGGGGCCCTTGAATAGCCTATATGATCAATATGACAAAAAGAAAGAAAATGACTCAAGTGAACACGAAAAATCAATGCCAAGCATGTCAATTTAATACATGCAACGCAGTGATTTAAATCCAGAAGACTATTTTTGAAAGTAAATGAATTGCATTTTTTTCAAAATAATCTGGACAGAAGTCTCCATTCCTCGACTCTTGCCTAAGTGGATTTTCCAATAGAAAATTCTTTCCAATGCTTATGGTAGTTAAAGATTTAACAAAAGAAAAGAACATACTAAGTCCACCATTATCACACCTTTTATGAATAGCCGTGCCTCCTCCTCACTGGATGGCTTCTCCCTAATAACGCCTTCATGGACAACCACCTAACCATCAATTTAGATATTTATATTAAGCATGAATAAAAAAAAAACAAGAAAGGTTAATAGTAAAGAGCTGCCAAGAGGTAACAGAAGGAAACAGACATCTTCAGTGCAATCTAGTAACAGAAGGAAACAGGCATCTTCAGTGCAATCTAGTTAGTTGCCTGTGTCTACTTACAGCCCCATCAGATGACTCAATTGAACAGTTGCATTAAAATTTCTATGTAATAGGTGACACAATTATGAAGCGAGTTTCACAACAAATTGTCAAGTGTTGAAAACCTCCAATAACCAAGCTGGAAATCATGTTTAAATTCGTGACTGAAATTCAAAACAACAAGGTAGTCATATTAAACATGGTTAAACTGTATAATCCATAAAAATATAACATCTTGCTTCTTGAACACCACCACCACCACCCCCCTAGCCCCCCCAAAAAAGAAAAAACAATATTTCCTATTTATTTCACACTTCCTCGACATCTTTTCGAGATCAAAGGAGCATTATGTGACACCATAATCAGTGGCACATGGGCATCACAGCGGCAATCTTCATCTAAAATTTTCATTTGAACAACTTGTTTCATGATCATTTTCTGGACAGATGTCAAGGTTGCACTTGATTTCATTTAAGCCTATTTGAGCGATTATCCGGTTTGCAGATACAGATAGCCTATGTTTGAAGGAAATTTAAGAAAATATTGATTGTGTGAGAATCAAACCGATAGCAAACAAGAGGGACACTCCTTGTATCCACTGATAGAGGCTAAAATACAGAATAGACGGAGCAATTTGAAGACACCTCAACATATGGCTTCTTACACCTGCGATCAAACATGGTATGATACTCAAGTGACAAAGAAGATGCCTCCTTCCCATGAAAGAGAGATGATGACAAGATTCTTCACTGCAATGTGGAAATCTTTGGCTCTGTGAAAAGACATCTATTGTTCAGAGCCTATGTGCACAATTTCCATGCACATAAGGTGGATTTCACACTGCTGGACTCTTCTCGGGAGGCATGCACCTAAGTTGCAGGCATTTGGCACGTGCTTGCTATCACAAGTAGCCGATTTGTCTTCATGTGAGAGGAAATGGAGCACATGCTGTTTCTTTACTCAATGAAGAAGTACATGCGAGGATGAAAGAAGACAGAGAAGTTTACATTCATAGTACTCGTTGACTTCTGTCTTGCATAGACTTCAGGTACACAGATCCTCCAAAGAAATGGGACCAATTCACAAATGATGCAAAATGTGTGGACAAGGAGATTGAATCAAATAGCCTTCTTGAGTTAGCTCTAGTTACACAACCCACAGATGAACTAGAACTTGAGAGTGATAAGTACTTGGTGAGTATTTTGACAAAGGATTGACGACGCGGCAATGGGGATGACATTAACAATTGTAGTAGCATAAACCAGTCTTGTTTATCGTTATCTTGATTGAATTTTTTCATTGAAGATCTTTAGAATGCCAAATTTTTGGCATACATCAATATCTAAATTCTAAAATATCAATATATATATATATATA
>CBVK0102085153.1:0-18507 GCA_900067695.1 Picea abies | reverse complement strand
TTTAATTGAATCTTTAGACTATGGATGCTTGCTAACTACTGTTGTGCATGTTGTTACTCGTTAAAGTCTTTCCTTTTATAGATCCTTAAATTTTTAAAAAGGTATCGGTAAAAGAAAGAATTCCAAGGGTGGGCTTGAAGGTAGCATACCCCGGCCTATGGGTGGTTGGGTATGTTACATTTAATCCAAGGAAGGAAGATCTATGGTAGGACAACACCCTGATGATGTGATCATTCTGACAAATCGTCGATTGAGGATTAATCGAAGAGACGATCCAACGGTGGTTGAGCATTGAGGACCAGTGAACAAGATCACATCAAACAGAAGGGAACCAAAATTGGTTTTCATGGAGGATCTTGGAATCCCAACCTTGAGGAAGAAGCAAAGGGAGTTGGAGCCAATCCCCTGGATTTATTTTTTTGTGGACAAAGCATTTGGTATGGGATCGTATAAATAATGATGCCTAGATTGTTTTGATGTGTGAGTGAGCGTGAAGAGAGTAATTAAGTGGAAGCAGAAGTGTGAAGAGCAGAGGCTCTAAGGGTCGTAAGAAGAATGGTTCTATAAAGGAAGTGAGAGAGAAGGCTTTGTAACTTTGAGGTTTGAATATTTGAAAGAATGAAAGAAAAGGAATTGGTGGTTGGGAGGTGCAAGGTCTTTGAAATTTATGAATTCATGAAGAATGTAGGTTGGTGGAGAGAATTGTGACAACAAAGACAGAGTAACAAATTTGTATAGGTGAAGGCTTGAAGAAAATAGTCAATTTGATATTATTAGTAGCTTCAGGGGATTGGTGTCTCTTGTAGGTTGGTTTCTGCAAATAATCTAGTTGTAGGTTGGTTCCTACAAGAAGAGTTGAGTTGGTGTCTCCTGCAGGTTGGTGCCTGCAAACCTTATTGTTGATTTGGTGCTCATTCAAGGAGATTGGTGTCTCTAACAGGTTGGTTCCTACAAGATTTTATTAAAGAATTATTTTGTGGTTTCCTCCCATTTGGGTTTCCACGTAAAATATCTGTGTATTGTGACTCTGTTGACATGGTTAGTTATCTGCATTGTTAATTATAATATTTGTGATGATTAATGGAATTTACAAATAGTTTTATCCTTGTTAAAATTATGCAACACTGATTCACCCCCCCTCTCAATATTGCTAAATATTCCAACAATTGGTATCAGAGTGGGTAACTTAAAAAACAATATGACTAGTGGAAGGTAGATCCCTATGGCACACATGGAAAACCAGGAAAGAACCTCCAAAAACAAGTATCCATTCTTTGATGGCTCAGATTATGCATTTTGGAGCATCAAAATGAGAGTTTATCTGCAGTCATTGGGATATGATGTCTGGAAGTCAGTCAAGAATGGATACATTCCTCTGTAAGTCAACTCTATTATGTATATGTTAAGAATCTCAGTGAGAATAACTCCAAACACATGATTGTTATTCTTGATGGATTAGCAAGATCTGAATTTACTAAATTCATGCATTGTGGAGCAACAAAGGAAATGTGGGACAAGTTGCATAATACACATGGAGGGAATGATAAAGTCAAGAAGGAAAAACTACAAACTCATAGGGGATTATTTGAAAATATCAATATGAGAGAAGATGAAGATATAGTATCCTACTTTCTTCGTTTGGATGAGATTGTTAACACTATCCAAGGACTGGGTGAAACTATAGATGAAAAATTTGTTGTACAAAAGGTTCTCAGGACACTTCCATCAATATTTGACCCCAAGATATCTGTCATTGAAAAAATGAAGGATCAATATAGTCTAACAATGGATGAATTGCATGGAATCCTAACATCCTATGAAATGAGAACTGTGCAGGAAAATCCATCAAAGCATGAGGTAACATTCAAGGAATCAAAACGAACAAGATCAAAAGGACACCAAATAGATGACTCCTCTGAAGAAGAATTAGATGTAGAGGAAACAAACTTTTTTAGTAGGCTCAAGAAAGGAACTGGAAAATACAAAGGTAAGATCCCTTTCAAGTTCTTTGATTGTGGTAGAGTAGGACATTTTTTTGCTAAGTGTCCTTACGAAAGGGACTCTAATTTTAAGAAAACCAAAGATCACTATATAAGTGACAAAAATGAATCTAATTTTAAGAAAACCAAAGATCACTATATAAGTGACAAAAATGAAGAGAAAAGGAAGAATCAAATAAAAAATGAAAATATGTATGCCAATGATGAAGGCAACTCCTCTGATGAAGAAGACAACAACATAGAAGATGTTTTATTCATGGCCATCAATGAATTCTTTGATGATGAAAAACATGAAGACCGTAATGAGGAAGGAGAGGTCAATATTGAAGGTGAACTAATATGTGCTCTAAGTGAACCAAATAAACTCAGAAAGAAAAAAGAGTCTCTCAAGGAACAATTAAGAAAATCAAAAGGAGAACATCATGAACCAAATGGTGAAACTGAGACTATTGGTATAAAAAGACAATTAGAGGAAGAAAAAAGTATTGAAGAAATATTGGCAAATAAACTCAAGTAAATGGAGGATATCTGCCATGAAAGAGAGCTTGAACTTGTTTTCCTAAGAAAATAATTAGATAAGACAACTCCCAATTGAACACAAACCCGAGGTTTGAAAAAAGCTCAATAGTCCTAGAATACATTCTAAATGTCCAAAGATCACCATTTGACAAAACTGGTCTTGGCTACAACAACAATAAGAAAAATATTGATTTTGAGATACCATAAATAAGGGAGGAGACTCAAAGCTATGCAAATATACTTAGGATTTCCAGTCACAATGGAAACACTATAAAATTGAAGCAAATAACAAATAGAAAAAGGTAATATAAAAAAAAACACTTATCTTCACAACATAATCGAATTTGTAAAGGGTGCTCCACCCAGAAGACCTCCCACCTCAAGAAGCACTTACAATGCTACCAAGGATGACATGAACAACAAAACATATCAAAGGTTTGCCAACATAAATGCTCCACCAAGAAGACCTCCTACAAAAAGGTATCAAAATTTGTTTCTTGGATAATGTTTTTCTTGTCATAATTTTGGACATAAAGCCATTAACTACATGGCCAATACAATATTTAACTATATAAGAAGTAGAGATACATACAAGACCTCGAGGAATGACTATACAAGAAACAAAACAACTCAAGAGTTTGCAGAAAAAAATTATAATTCTTTTGCTCCGCTTATGAACTTCAATATTGAATGTTACAAATGCAACAATTTTGGCCACAAAGCACATGAGTGTATAAGCATATTATATTCCACGAGACAGAACATGGAAAATAAATATTTTACTAAACACGAGGAAAAAAAAAGAGTATGGGAGAAAAAAACAGGTCAACAAAAAGGGGAAGAAAACAATCTAGATTTACACGCTCAAAGAAAGACAAGCCAATGGTATATTGATAGTGGACGCTTTAAGAACATGACAGGGGATCAAAACATATTTTTAACTCTTAATAAGACAAAAGGAAGTAATGTCATCTTTTGAAATGATAATTCTGCCAAAATAATTGGAAAAGGAACAACCAGTCTTGGAAGTATGAAAGCCAAAGAAGATCAATATGTATTATTGATTGAATATATGAAACACAATATTCTCAATGCTAGTCAAATATGTGATCAAGGAAACACTCTTTTTTTTTACTCACAAAAGTGTGAAATAAGAAGTGAAAAATATGGTATAGCGGTTGCTAAAGATCCCGGGACTCCTAATAACATATACATTTTATATGAAGTATAAGGAGAAAAGTGTTGCACGGGACAAATAGATCAAATATGGCTTTGGCAAAAGAGAATGGGACACATAAATTTTGACAATTTGGTAAAAATCAACAATAAGCAAATTGTAAGGGATTTGTCCCTAATTGTAAAACCTTCAGATCCCATTTACAAACATTACCAACATGGAAAGCATACTAGAGTCACCTTAAAAAAAAAAGAACATTCAAATTCAAATCCTTTGCAACTCATTCATATTATATTTGTGAACCAACCATAACCAAAAGCTTACAAGGTGAGCACTACTTTATGCTTCTTATAAATGACTACACTAGAATGACATGGGTTACCTTTCTAAAGAATAAAGCATAATAAATTGATAAATTCAAGGTGTTCAAATAATTAGTAGAAAACGAAACAAATATTAAAATCAAGTGCTTACGATCAGATAATGGAGGTGAGTTTACCTCAAATGAATTTAAAAAATTATTTGAGATGCATGGAATCAAAAGAGAATTCTCAGCAGCCAAGACACCACAATAGAATGGTGTGGCAGAAAGAAAAAACATGACCATGCAAGAAATGGAAATAACTATGTTACATGACTCCAAACTATTTGATATGTTTTGGAGAGAAACAATACATATTATTGTTCATATCCTAAACAAATGTTTGATTAGGAAAAAACATGATAAAACACCATATGAACTGTGGAAAGGCATACCTGCAACAATTAACTATCTCAAAGTATTTGGGAGTAAATTTTACATAAAGAGAAGTGAAGAGAATTTGGGTAAATTTGATTCCAGAACCTGCAACAATTAACTATCTCAAAGTATTTGGGAGTAAATTTTACATAAAGAGAAGTGAAGAGAATTTGGGTAAATTTGATTCCAGAAGAGATGAAGGAATCTTTATAGGTTGCTCATCTGACAGTAAAGCCTATAGATGCTATAATATAAGGTTGGGAAAGATAGTAATGACTACAAATGTGAAAGTAGATGACAAAAAATCACATTTTACAAACCAGATTTAAAAAGAAGAAAAATGAAGAGAAAAAGATGAATATCTACAAGAAGGACAACATGAAGAGGAACAAAAAGAAGAAGAATTAGAAGAAGAAGAACAAGAAAAAAATGATCAACAAACAAGGAGAAAAAATGCAGACAAAAAATGATCAACAAACAAAAGAGGAAGATGAAATAGAAAGACAGGGCACAAAAACTCCTTCAAGGTATGTACAAAAGAATCATCTTGAAAACCAAATTCTTGGAAATAGGAATGCAAGACCTCAAACAAGGAGAATAATAAATAATCAAGTAAAATTTTCCTTGCTATCTGCAATAGAGCCTCATAACTTTGAATAATCCATCCAAGATTAACATTGGATCAATGCCATGAATGAATTGGACCAAATTGAAAAGAACCAAACATGGGATCTTGTTACTAAACCCAAGGATACAAATGTAATAGGCACTAAATGGGTTTTCAAAAATTAAAAAAAATGGAAATGGAGAGGTAGTGAGAAACTTTTTCCCCTGTAGCAAGATTGGAAGAAATTAGGATGTTTTTGGTATTTTCTTGCTACAAGAACTTTAAAATTTATTGAATGCATTCTAAATCATCATTCCTAAATGGAAATTTAGAAGAATAAGTATACATTGAACAACCTGAAGGATTTCAGTTATCAAAAGATGGAGATTATGTGTGTAAACTCAAGAAATCCCTCTATGGCCTAAAGCAAGGCCCTAGAGCTTGGTACTCCAAACTGGACAAGCATTTACAACAACAAGGATTTAAAACAGGATTTGCAAACAACAACATATACATCCAAAAGGAGGACAAAGGCATGATAATAATTGTTTTCTATGTGGATGATATAATATTTGGAAGTATTGTTGACAAGATAAGCAAAAAATTTGTTGAAGAGATGCAAAGTGAATTCGATATGTCAATGCTAGGAGAACTATCATTCTTCTTAGGATTGCAGGTCTCTCAATCAAACAAAGGTATCTTTATATCTCAAATGAAGTACATTAAGTAGACACTCAAAAATTTCAAAATGGAGGATTGCAAACCAGTTAGCACCCCTATGACCACAAGATGCAAGCTCAACAAAGATGATGAATCCATGGAAGCAGATAAAAAATTGTATAGGTCCATGATTGGAAGCTTGTTGTGTGTAACATATTCAAGGCCAAATGTGATGCAGGCAATCAGAATTGTTGCAAGGTTTCAATCTGCAACAAAAGAATCTCATGTACAAGTAGTCAAAATAATATTCAGATATTTGAAGGGTACTTTGGACTATGGACTATGGCATCCAAAAGGTGAATATTTTACCTTGAAAGCATACACTGATGTTAATTGGGCAGGATGTGTATATGATCGAAAAAGCACAAGTGGAGGTGCATTATATGTAGGAAATTACCTAGTTTCCTGGTTAAGCAAAAAGCAGTCATCAATATCTCTATCAATTGCAGAAGCTAAACATATTGTAGCAACATCCTATTGCACACAAGTTCTTTGGATGAAGCAGACTTTACAATACATTCATATTGATTACAAACAACCAATCTCTATACTATGTGATAACACTAGTGCAATAGGCATCTCTAAGAACCCTGTTATGAATTCAAAAACAAAACACATACCTATCAAGTACCTTTTTCTAGAACAAGTTGAAAACCAAGTTGTAAAGCTGGAATATGTGCCAACAAAGGAACAAATTCCATACATATTTACAAAACCACTTCCCAAAGATACATTTGAGTATCTCAGACAAAAGATGGGAGTCATCCCCATTTCTAATTAAGGTATGCCAAATTTAGTTGAAAGTTGTTGGGAGCTCAACACAACCAAAATCTCAGGGGGAGAATGCATAAATGAGGAAGTGGTACAATAAATAAATAAAAGCAAGCACATTCACATGGGGAGTTACTTCAAAAAGATTCATGGAGAAGCACAAAATCATGGGCAGCTGCAAGGGACAAGAAGATTATTGGTTGTAGAGAAGAAAATGAAGAATACAGTAAAAAGGGGAGAAAATCTGTTTTCCATTGATGTCAAAGGGGGTGAATAAAGAGATAGGGGAAGACTTCCAAGAAGCAGTTGACTTAGATGAGATTTATGGTTGCATAGACTTGAGGAATTTGAGATTATGTTTCCATCAATGACAAAGGGGGAGCTTGTTGAAATTGTGTTGTCATTGATGTCAAAGATATCATAGGCAGAGGGAGATTTATTATTTTCAATGATAGGGGGAGACCATGCATTGTGTTAATAAGTCCCCACAAATGATAGGTCCAAGGATCGGACCAGCCAGACATAGGAAGAATGTCCCCGAGCATTGATGAGCCTCTATGCACAAAATAACTATGTGTTGATGAACTCCTTATAGATTTATGTGTGCCTACCCTATGAATGAAAAAGAGAGGAAGGAGACCGAAGAAGTTACAAATCCCTTAAATGGCTAAGTTCTAATTCATACCATTACCATGAAGTAAAACCTGTGCTTGAGTCAAAGTATGTCGAAGTTTTTGATTTGGTACAACGAATGAATCTAGACCATTGATTAGATGGCATGGTTTCCAGAGTGTTGGAGTGTGAGGGTGTAATGGAACTCTAATGGGAGAATCTCTTATTCAATATGAGTCGTTGATTCATTGGAGAATGATCTCGACAAATGAGAGTCGTTGGATCTTGTAAGACACATTTCAAGGAGACAAGGTTGGAACCTTAACTAATGTGCATATGTCAACCCCAGTTAGACGTGAAGACCTTTAGGTCATCGTATCAAATATCGTTCATTGAAGATGGCGTAGTGGGAAGATCTCCATCGTTCATCGGAGAGGCTCTGATCATAGTATATTGTGATACCTGTAGTGAATATGCTCCAACAATGAGGGACTCCTAGAATGATTGTGAGTTGTTGATATAGGTAGCGAGTAGATCTTCTTCGTGCATTGAAGAAGCAATGGTCAAAGTGGACTATTGATCAGGGGATCAAAATTTACTCAATTTTCAAAGTGCTCGGATTGAGACGAAAATAGTGCCATTGCGTCCGTCTATTAATTTAATCAAGTTTATCAAGTCTTCGTCATATTTTTAGATCAACTATGAGCATAGGTACTTCGATGACAAGGAACTATGAGCATGATTGTGATTCGTTAATTCTATACTTCGAGGATTTTTGGATCCACCAGAGTATAAGCCATCGGAGTGGAACCACCCCGATGATGAGGAGCTCTAAGGAGTGATATTGACCGTAGGCTGATGAATAGGAAAATGAAATCTCAACCATATATTTGTCATGGGTCCCACCTAACCATATCACAAACAATTAGAGTGACAAGAGATAATTGGTGTGCAGGTTGAAGGATCAATGCGATTGAAGCCATTGATTTCAGACTCTAAGGATCGTTGGATTCAATGAAATACATGCCATTGAAGAGGCTTGGGTTGGAGTGGAGTTATTTACAAGAAGTTGGGACTCTTAGGGCCAATGAGAGGCTAATAGAATGATATTCAGATAGTCCAAGGACCTGATAGACCTGATGAATGCGATCTCAAATCGACGGTTGTGATCCCGACCCCTAAGTACCCTTTCTATGGATGGGATATAAAAAAATTTCTTACTCTAATCATCTTAAATCCCCTTCGCAGTGTCTTCATCCTCTTCTACTTACCCGTATATTTCTAACCACTGCTACCAAGATCAAATCTGACCTCTGGTTTGCAATTTATGGCCTCCCTAAGTTCTTCGAGCGTTATTAGTTGAGGGTGATGTGGTGTCCACATGATTCCATCTCAATCGTACCATATCAAGTTTCCTACCTCCCATAGAGAAGGTCCATCCATTTTCCAATCCAACGACGAGACTTGATCCTCATATAACACACATGATAGAGGGAAATTCGACATTTCGCACTTCGACGCTAAACGTTCCTTTTCCTTTTTGAATGCATGTCCTTCGGAGTCCTGAATTCCTGAACTCCTAAAAGAGTCTGAAATCTCTTCATGTGGCTCTGGCCTTCGGGCCTTTCAACTTACCCTCGACACTCCATTCCAAACCTCTGGAGTCCTGAAGGGTCCACCCTTGCACATGGTGACATACTAGACATGGTGGCAAGTACAGATGGGTCCCAAATACTCCTCCCATTAAATGGGCCAAATAGGTAAGTGTCGGGGATGATGCATGGTAAGGAAAATATCACACGTGGCCCCTACAGTAGGTGACACATGTCATGTTTTTAATGGGTACATATGGTCTAAGAAATGTATGAATCTAGATGACACGTGGCACATCAAATGTGGGTCCACGTCACCCTAGGTGACATCAGCATGCCACATCACCCCGAACTGATCACCTTCCAAGCCCTTCAATCTCATGGTCAAGGTATATTGACATAACCCCTCAATCTATGGCCTCTGTTACTTCGTAAATTCAATGTTCGTGGAATCTATGGTGTTACTTCCTCCTTGCTCCCAGAGTGGTCAGCGTCGGGCTGACCATGGTCTAGATCTAACGATAAGGGGAGATCCTGAAGGGTCCCTAGATCTATGGTCTTCATCACTTCGTAACTCCGATCTTTGGGAGTTTCAGCGTTATGTCCTCTCTACTCTCCCGAAGTAGGAATTCGTCGAAGTATCATACAAGGGTATCTCCATTGGATGATAGGACAGTTAAGAGTGGTTCTTAATGAACTCCCCAGATCCATGAATCTCATCACTTCATAAATCCGGTGTTCGGGGATTTTGGTGCCATCACATCTATGTTATCCTGAAGTAGGACTTCATCAGACTTACCTTGGTGTAGACCCAATGACCAAGGGGACTCTTGAATACCCTCAAATCTGTAGCTCATGTTACTTCATAATTGGTGAATAGATCAAGGTTTAACGATGGGCAGGTATATCTTCCATGGTTAGGGAAACCACCAGGCATTGTTCAAGCTCGTGGGTAACCATAACAACCTGTTTCCTTTGGCTGGTTTACAAATGGTAAGTTTGTAATACTCCGGAGCTACGAACTCCCAGAGTTCCAAAGCTAGAAGGGCTTATCTCCTTATGTACCTAGTGTAGGGTTCCTAGACCTTGGTCATATGGGTCCTTTGAAAACCTTCATGGGCTATGTGCTAATATCTTAGCTGTGAATTGGTTAAGGACACGAGCATGAGCCCTCAATCATATGGGTGATATTTATGAAGGAGGTGTCCTCCTTCCACAGGGTTTGAACTTGGTATTCCTACGAAGGTATATTCAAGAGGTCGATAGGACTTAAGCATTCTAGTAAATTCTACCCTGACTCTCTTGCAGACTTACATCCCATAACTCTCTAACTACTAAGCTTAGGCAAGAAGAAGACCATTCAAAATCATGGGTTCATAGAGAGACAATACACATTTCTACCTCAATCATTCAATACATAACTCAATCATAGACATGTATATTCAAGCATCATTTCCATTTCAATACATAGAGTATGAAAATACTTATCAGAAAACCAGAATCATGAAACGACTGTTGAAAGGGGTGTTTGTTTCCACCCAACCATAGGCACAACCACTCATGAATGGATTTACCACTAGCCACCTCCGAGCTAGACCATGATGCTTTGAGAGAGACTCTTTCTTCTTGCTAAGCGATAGTCAGAGATGGAGGTTACTCTCCTCCTCCCATGATATCTTGGCAACCGGTTTTCTCTGTACCAAGAAAGGAGGTCTACATGAGTACTTCCATAGTCACTCGCCAGCCCCATTTATCAGCTTGAAATGAAAACCCTACCAACATCTCCTTGCACCTAGAACAATCTTATTTCTGAGTTGTCCTTCGAACCAGAGAGCTGCAAGCGCTCTTTTCTCTTCTTGAGATTGGTCTTTTCGACTCTCCTCTCCTCATGTAGCTCTACCTTTGTCCCTCAAATTACCACTTTTATTTCCTTCCTCAGCAAGGTTGCGTGGGTTTGAATCCCAAGCTCGTGGTCAAGTCTGAAAGTCTTCCATATGGGTACTCTACCCCATCTCCTCATTAACTCTTGAGGAGGACTCTTCCAGCTATACTCTACCCCATCTCCTCATTAACTCTTGAGGAGGACTCTTCCAGCTACTAGTCAGACTGGTAATTCATTTATGGGTATGAGTCATTAAATTCAGTAAGGTACTAGTTTGGTGGGGGGTCATCTCAACCATTTCTGGTTCCCCTCACCATCTCTCTCATAGCACCATGGTATATCTTGGAAAACCCCCCTTTCATCAGTTATGAAACACTATCCATTTTCTATTAATAACAAAAAATACACACATTTACCTTTTATAACAAAAAGGTTCATCAAATCCAACATTCACACATATCTAGTCTTCCATAGTCTATTGTTGAGTTATAGTTATATTTACAAACTGCGGGAAACATGGGTATTACAATCCCATACCCTTAAAGTAACATCGTCCTCGATGTTCTATCTACCGATGTGATATGTATATATAGAAGTAAACAAAAATGGGTATGCGTATTTCATGGCATCCTCCATTTCCCATGTAGCTTCATCTAGAACAAAGTCTTTCCACTGCACCTTGACCTGTGCAATGGTTTTGTTCCTGATTGGGGTTTCCTTCCTATCTAGTATGCATTGAGTTTCTGGCATGAATTCTCCCTCTAGTTCCATGTGAATCACAGGCTAGTCAATTATATGCTTAGAATCATGCGCATATGTCTTCAATAATGAAACATGGAAAACATTATGTGCCTTCACTATGGGAGGAAGTGATATCATGTATGCTACAGACCCCACTCTATCCAAGATTTCAAAGGGTCCAAAATATCGAGGTGCCAACTTGGCACAAGCTCCCATTCTCAAGGAGATTTTCACGAGTCTAACTCGAAGATATGCATGATCCCCTGTTTTGAACTCTCTAGTAGTCCTCTTTCTGTCTGCATAGATTTTTTGTCTATCCTGAGCTATTTTTAGGTTCTACTTTATCTAGATTACTTGTTGTTCCATTTATTTCATCATTTATGGACTAATTTTAATTTCGTCTACTGGGTTATCCCATCTGATTGGAATCTTGCATTGTCTACCATAGAGGGCCTCAAAAGGGCTCATCTTCAATGACTCTTGATAGTCATTGTTGTAGGAAAACTCTACTAGTGGTAGGTGGTCTTCCCACTTCTTAGGTTGATGCATTACATGCATCCTTAACATGTCCTCTAGCACTTGGTTTACCCTCTCTGTATGTCCATCAATTTGAGGGTGATAGGTTGTGCTAAATAACAATTTAGTTTCAAAACCAACAAATAAAGATTTCCAAAATCTTGAAGTAAATCATGTATCTCTGTCAGATATGATCTCCTTAGGCATGCCATGCAGCCTAAATAGTTATTTCATGAAAATACTGGAAATATATATTTCCTTGCAAGTTGACTTGACAGGAATAAAGTGAGAATCCTTACTCAATTTTTCCACCACTACCATGATGGTGTCATTCTGTTTGGCTGATTTTGGTAATCCTATGATGACATCCATGGATATGGTTCACCATTTCCATTTTGGGATTGGTAGGGGCTGAAACAACCCTATTGGATGTCGATGGTCTACTTTAACCTGTTGACATTCTATACATTTAGCCAAGTAATCAACTATGTCCTTCTTTAGTCCGGACCAATAAAACAATTTCCTAGTGGTTGTGATCATCTTATGATAACCAGGATGACCAGTATATGGTATTTTGTGTATTTTATCCATCATGAACCTCTTCAATGACCAGTATATGGTATTTTGTGTATTTTATCCATCATGAACCTCTTCAATTCGTCACAATTTGGGATATACAACCCGTCTTTGTAAGTTATCCGACCACCATTCAGTAATTGATAACCTTCGTACTTCAACCTTGTGGGCTCTTGTTCTAAGTACGATTTTAGAGTCTTGAAAAATGCATATGTTTCTTGTGCACTCTTGACTCTTTCCCTGACATCCATTTCACAGGTGCTTACAGCTGCCAGGTGAATCACTTTCAAAGTTCTGCTAAAGGCATCAACCACCCTATTTTCTTTTCCTTTGATATGTTTGATTTCAAAATCAAACTCACTAAGGAGAGCCATCCATCGATCTTGTCTAGCATTGAATTTTGGTTGATCAAACAGATATCTCAACTCACAATGGTATGTCATAAGCACAAATATTCTATCCAAGAGGTAATGCCTCCACATTTTTAAAGCATGCACTATGGCATCCAATTGTAGATCATGGGTCACATAATTGATTTGATGCTCATTCAATTTTCTGGATTTGTAGCAAATTACATGCTCTTCTTGCATAAGGAATCCTCTGATTTCTTACTTGAAGGCATATATATAGACAAGGAAGTTCTTGTTTGGATCTACAATCTTCAGCACAAGTGCATTGGTTAGAAGGCATTTCATCTCTTGGAATCTCTCTTCACATTCTAATGTCCAAAGGAATTTAACTCCCTTTTTCTGAAGGGAGGTGATTGGGAAACCAATATTGGAAAACACTTTTATGAACCTCCTATAGTATCCTTATAGGCCCATAAAGGTTCTAATATCAGATACATCCTTTGGGGTAGGACAATCCATAATGGCTGTGATATTTTCGGGATCAACAACCACTCCTTCAGAAATAACATGGCCTAAGTAATGGACTTGTTTATGGAAAAAGTCACACTTAGTGAACTTAGCATAAAGTCGATGTTCTCTTAGTACTTGAAGCACTAGTTTGAGATGTTCTTAATGCTCTTCCCTATTCTTAGAATATATTAGGATATCATCTATGAAAACCAATACAAATTTGTCCAAGAACTTACTGAGTACATTATTCATTAAGCACATAAAAGTGGAAGGTGCATTGGTTAGCCCAAATGGCACCACCACAAATTCATAGTGACCATATCTTGTCCTAAAGGTTTTTTTGTGGATGTCTTCATCCTTAATTTTGTCTTGATGGTATCCAGACCTCAAGTCAATCTTTGAGAAAATCATAGCACCCCTTAATTGGTGAAACAAGTTATCGATCCTTGGCAAGGGATACTTATTCTTAATGGTCGTCTTATTAAGTTGCCTATAGTCTATGCACAACTTAAGTGTGTCATCCTTCTTTTTGAAAAACAAGGCTAGTGCTCAACATGGAGACACACTAGGCTGAATGTAGCCGTTTTCCATCATTTCATTTAGTTGTAGCTTGAGCTCAACTAGCTCTAGTGTACTCATTATATAGGGTTTTCTAGACACTGACACCAATCTTGGTTCAAGTTATATTGGAAAGTCAATATCCCTTCTTGGAGGTAGAACTGGTACCTCTTCTGGAAACACTTATCTATACTCTCTTAATATGGGGTGGTCCTATAGGCTTGGCTTGTTGTCCTCAACATAGTTTAACACTTTTATTTCATATAAAGAGCATCCTTTTCGACAATACTTCTTCACTTGAAGGGTTTGATATTTTTCTCACTAAGACATGATTTTGAATCCCTTGTAGGGTTACCTTTCTTCCTTATTCATTTTCACACTCCAAAGTTTTATTGTAACAATCCAACTTGGTTTTACGAGAAACCAACTAGTCCATGCCAATCTGTAGGTCATAATATCCTAAAGGGAGTATGCTTAAGGTTGCTTGGGTGGGAAATCATAATGAATTGGCATGCTAGTATGACCTCTGTTACTTTTCTTTTGGTTCCAGTGGTTAGTTGTACCAGACATGATTTAACATGTTTAACTTGCTGCAATTTACATTTCTCAACAATTTGAGGCAAAACATAACTCAAATTAGAACTAGGGTCAATTAAAATGGAAACTAGATGGTTGGCAATAATACATTCCATCTCCACCATTGAATCTTGGTGGTCGTCTTGTCTATTATCCAAGGTTGGATAAATATGTGGCATGCTCCTAGCCACATCATTGACTATGGTACCCTCTTGGAAGTTGTAGACCCTCCTATTGTTTTGTTTCCTATATGGGAAGTCCCTCAACAAATTTTCTTCTCCAGAACCCCAACATTTCAAGGGTTTTCTTTTTGTGTTATTAGTCTTACCTCGGGCTGCTCCAAAGAGTTTATTTCCACTCTAAGAAGGGAAATTTTGATGATATACACTTTTATTAGAAAGGATCATATTAGAACCTTTTTCCATGGTTCTTGAATCTTGAGGGTTTGAACCCCTTCTTCTTGAATACCAAACTACTTTTCTTCTTCCAGTCCTCATGAGGTTATGTCTTATTCTTGAATTTTTCATTGCAATACCTTGCTTTTTGGATAATGTCTTCTAAGGTCTTTGGCTCATCAAATTCAATTTTGTTCTGGAAGGACTGAGGAAATCCACTAATAAATTGTTGCATCTTTACCTTTTCATCATTTATGTAGGGAACATACCTTATCATCTCAAGGAATTTATTGATATATTCATCTATGGTGAGTTTTTCCAACTTGAGTTAATAGAAATCCTTGGTCTTCCCATCAAAGTATTCCTCTCACAAATAATTCTTCTTGAAGTATTTCTCAAATTATTTGCATGACAAGTCCTTATCATGGATTCCCTTCACATTCCTAAGGTCCTCCCACCAAATGGAGGGCTTTCTATTCAGGTTAAAAATGGTTATTCGAACCTTTAAATTTTCATAGTAGTCATGGACTCTGAAGTACTTCTTCAAGCCAAGGAACCAAAATTTTGCTTCTTCCCCTTTCTTAATTTCTCCATCAAAAGTGGGTGGTTTGGATTTCTTCAAATCTTCAGGGTCATGACTCTTGGAATGTTTCCTCTTCTTTCTTTTCCTCTGGGAGTGCGAACTAGTTTTTCTACTAGAATATTCCTTGGAGTTTCCAGTTTCCTCACAAGAAGATTCTTCCAATGAGTGTCTCTTGGCTCCATGTTGGGCTTTCTTTGAGGTGCTCCTCCTTGTGTGGCCACTTTTAGGGACATTCTTTCGTATCTCATGTGGAATATGAGTTTTGTTCGTATGATGTATCTCTACATGACTCGTTCTTGATCCATGTTGCAACCGCCTTTGTATATATGATAAGCTCTGCAGTAGAACTGCATTAATTTCAGTTTTCTTTTCCTGCTCTTTTATCAGTCTTTCATTGTCATCCTTACAACTTTTTAATTCTTCCATGAGGCTTCTTATAATTTAAACCAAATCTAGAGGGGGTTCCACCGCCCTCCTTTCATTAGATTTTTCCTTTCTATTGTGGGAGCTTTCCCCCAATTCATGGTGTTTCACCATCCTTTATGTTGAAGTTTTCCTGCAGTCCACTAACTGCTTGAGTGTTGATAAAACATTTTATGTTAGTTAATGATCTACTAGTTTATGAACAACACATAGTTCAGATTTTTCAAAACATAGACAACAACATAAGGTTTCGTTCCTTTCTTCAATAGAGGTTTAACTAAGCCTCTTATGAATGGGGTAAGATAGTGTGTCACCCCTAAAATTTCTCTAATATTATTTTAAGTGATTCGTTCATGAGCCCAAGCATGCCAAGTGTTATAACCATGCTCTGATACCAATTTGTAACACACACGACCCCTAAGTACCCTTTCTAGGGATGGGGTATCAATTTTTTTCTTACACTAATAATCTTGAATCCCCTACCCGAGGTCTTCATCCTATTCTACTCGCCCGTAGCTTTCTAACCACTACAACCAGACTCAAATACGACCAATGGTTTGCAAGTTATAGCCTCCTAAAGTTCTTCAGGCATTAATAGTTGAGGGCCATGTGGTGCCCACATGGATCTGTTTCATTTGTACCATCTCCAGTTTCCTACCTCCTGCAGGGAAGGTCCATCCACCATCCAATCCAACGGCGGGACTTGATCCTCATCTAACACATAGGCTAGAGGGGAATTCAACGTTCGACGTTGAACACCCCTTTTCCTTTCTACATGCATGTCCTTTGGAGTCTCGAAGGAGTCTAAAATCTTGCCACATGGCTTCAGACTTCAGGCCTTTCAACTTATCATTGACACTACATTCCAAACATTCAGAGTCTCGAAGTCCCGAACTCCCGAAGGGTCCACCCTTGCATGTGGTGACATACTAGATGCAGAGGAAAGTATAGGTGGGTCCCAAATACTCCTCCCACCAGATGGACCAAACAGGTAAGTACCAAGGGTGACGTGCGAAAAGCCAGAGATCACATGTATCCCCTACAATGGGTGACACGTGTCACATTTTAATGGGCACATAGGGTCTACAAAATGTACAAATCCAGATGATATGTGGCACATCAAATGTGGGTCCACATCACCCTGGGTGACGTCGACATGCCACATCACCCCGGAATGATCACCTTCCAAGCCCTTCAATCTCACGATCAAGGTGTGTCCACGTAACCCCTGGATATACAGCTTTCGTTACTTCACAACTTCAACATTTGGAGAATCTATGGTGTGACTTCCTCCTTGCTCCTAGAGTGGTTAGCATTGGGCTGATCATGGTATAGATCTAATGGTCAAGGGAGATATTGAAGGGTCCCTAGATCTACGGTCTTCGTCACTTTGTAGCTTTGACCTTCGGGGGTTTCAAAGTTATGGCTGCTCCGCTCTCACAAATTAGGACTTCGTCAAAGTACCATACGTGGGTCTCTCCACTGGATGATAGTACAATTAAGAGGAGTTCTTAACAAACTCCCCAAATCCACAGCTGTCATCACTTTGTAAATCTATCATTTCTAGAGTTTGGTGCCATCACATATTTGTTCTCCCAAAGTAGGACTTCGCTGGACTTACCTCGGCATAGATCCAACGACCAAGGGGACTCTCGAATACCCTCCTAACTATGGCTTGCATTAATTCACGACTGATGAATGGATCAGGGTTTAACGGTGGGCAGGTCTATTTTCCATGGTTAAGGAAACCACCAGGTGTCGGTCAACCTCGTGGGTAACCATAACAACCCATTTCCTTTAGTCGGTTTACAAGTGGTAAGGTCGTAATACTCCAGAGCTCCGAACTCCCGTAGCTCCAAAGCCAAAAGGGATTAGCTCCTTTCGATACTAGAGTAGGGTTCCTAGACCTTGGTCATATGGGTCCTTCAAAAACTCTCATGGGCTACACACTAATCTCTTAGTTGTGAATTGGTTAAGAACACAGTAACGAGCCCTTGGTCATACGGGTGAAAGGTCTGAAGGAGGCATCCCGCGAAGGTAGATTCGAGAGATAGGAAGGACGTAAGCATTCCAATAAATCCTACCCCGACTCTCTTTCAGACTTATGTCCCATAACTCTCTAACTGCTAAGCTGAAGCAAGCAAAAGACCATTCAAAAGCATGGATTCACAGAGAGACAATACACATTTATACCTTAATAATTTAATACAAAACTCATTCATAGACATGTATATTCAAACATCATTTCCATTTCAATACACAGAGTATGAAAATACTTATCAGAAATTTCCATTTCAATACACAGAGTATGAAAATACTTATCAGAAAACTAGAATCATGAAGCGACTGTTGAAAGGGGTGCATGTCTCCACCCAACCATAGGCATAACCACTCCTGAACGGATTTACCGATGGCCACCCTTGATCTAGACCATGATGTTCTGAGAGAGACTCTTTCTTCTTGCTCAGTGATAGTCAAGGATGGAGGTTACTATCCTCCTCCCATGGGATTTTGGCAATCAGTTTTCTATGTACCAAGCAAGGAGGTCTACATGAGTACTTCCATAGTCACTTGTCAACCCTGTTTATCAGCTTGAAACTAAAACCCTACCAGCAGCCCCTTGCACCCAGAATGAGCTTATTTATTAGTTCCCCTTCGAA
>CBVK0102085126.1:0-11282 GCA_900067695.1 Picea abies | reverse complement strand
CATATTTGGCAAGCAACATAGAGAATCATTTCCAGTTGGAAAGTCTTACAAAGTAAAATCTCCACTAGAAATAGTACACTCAGACATTTGTGGACTAATGAAAACACCATATATAGGAGGCAATACTTATTTTCTAACATTTATTGATGATTTCTCAAGAAAGACATGGATTTATTTCTTAAAACATAAATCTGACGCATTGGGTTGTTTTCAACAGTTTAAATCACTTGTGGAGAAACAAAGTGGTTATTACATCAAGGTTCTATGAACTGACAGAGGAGGAGAATATATCTCAAGAGAATTTTAGAACTTTTGTAAAGTTCATGGCATCAACAAGCAATTCACTGTGCAGTATACACCACAACATAATGGTGTTAGAGAAAGAAATAACATAACCATCATGGAAATGGCGCGTAGTATGTTGGCAACCAAACATTTATAAAATGAGTACTAGACTGAGGAAGTAGCAACTGCAGTATACATCATGAACATATGTCCAACAAAGAGTTTGAAGAACAAAGTTCCTCAAGAAGCCTAGGCAAGTATGAAGCATAATGTGGTGCACTTAAAAGTTTTTTGTTGTGTCACATAGTCACATGTTCCAGATGAGATGAGAAATAATCTGGACAACAAAAGACATAAATGTATATTTGTTGGATACTTTGAAGATAAAAAAACATACAAGTTGTATGACCTTGTTGCAAGAAAGGTCATAATCAAACGCGATGTTTAGTTTGTGGAGAATGAAGCATGGGATGGAAGCATAGAAAAGACAATCAAAATTATTGATGCTATTGAGCATGATGACACAAAAGATGAAGTGGTTAAAACACCAAGTACAATTCAATGCGTAGTTCCTTCTACTCTTGGAACTGAGACACAAATTACAATGCAAAATACTCCAGTAATATCAACAGGTGCACAGTCTACACCTAGAGCAAAACAAACTCCAACAAGTAGTCCAAGTAGTTCTACATCTCCAGATCCAACATTAGCAAGTTTGTTACCAAGGAAGACAAGAAGTCTGTGCAGCATCTATAATGATGACACACCAAATTCATTTTCAGTTTTTGTTTTGTTTTCACAAATAGATGATCCTTTAACTTAATTTGAAGAAGCTGTCAAATATGATGTATGAGTACAAGCCATGGATGAAGAAATCATATGCATAGAGAACAATCATACATGGAAATTGGTAAATGTACTCAAATACAAGGATGTGATAAGTGTCAAGTAGATTTATAAAACCAAGGAAGATGCAGATGGAAATTTGCAAAAGCACAAGGTAAGGTTAGTTGTAAGAGGTTTTACGCAATGACCTGGAATTGATTTCAATGAAACATTTGCACCATTTGTGTGCATGGACACAGTTAGAAATGTGTTATCCATTGCTGAATAGAACAAGTGGCCAGTTTATGAAATGGATGTACAGTCGACATTTTTGAATGGACATTTAGAAGAAAAAGTGTATGTCGGACAACCACAAGGCTATGAGATTCCATGACAAGTGAAGAAAGTGTACAGATTGAAGAAAGAACTGTATGGATTAAAGAAATCTCCCATAACTTGGTACAATTGCATAAATTCTTATATCACATAGAATGGATTTCAAATAAGTGAATGTGAGCCAACACTGTACATCAAAGCAAATCAACAAGGTAATAAAGTGAATGTGAGCCAACACTGTACATCAAAGCAAATCAACAAGGTAATATGTTAATTGTTTTCTTATATGTAGATGATTTGATATTTACAAGTTAATTTGGGATAGAATAATTTAAGTCAATCATGAAAGATGAGTTTGAAATGATTGATTTAGGGCTTATGAGATATTTTTTGGGTATTTAAGTTCACCAGTCTAAAGCTGGTATATTTATCTCACAATCTAAGCATGCACATGAAATTTTGAAAAGATTCAACATGATAAATTCCAAGGAAATACCAACACTTGTCATAACAGGATTGAAGTTAAGCAAGGAAGATGAAGGATCTAAGGTGGATCCCACACTGTTTAAAAGGTCCGTAGGAAGTCTTATGTATTTAACAACAGCAAGGATAGATATTATGTATGGATTGAGACAAATTTCAAGGTTCATGGAAACTCCAAGAGAATCACATTGAAAGGTAGGAAAAATAATTCTGAGATACGTGAATGGAACAAAAGATTATGGAATTAGGTATTCTACTTTAGAATATTTCAGACTTATTGGATACACTGACAGTGATTGTGGAGGCAACATAGATGATAGGAAAAGCAACTCTGGGTACACATTTAATTTTGGAACAGGTGTAGTATTGTGGACATCAAGGAAACAACACATTGTGATTCTTTCTTCAGCAAAAGTAGAGTACGACGCAACTACAAGCGCAACTTGTCAAGCAGTTTGGATGAGAAGAATGTTAAAAGATTTGTTGCAGAAACAACAGGAACCAACTACAATATTTTGTGACAACAATTCAATTATAATGCTATCAAAGAACCATGTGTTTTACAAGAAAACTAAGCACATTGATACAAGGTATCATTTTATCAGAGAATTGTGATACAAGGTATCATTTTATCAGAGAATTGGTGAATAACAAAGAGATCTATTTAGAATTTTGTAGGTAAAAAAAAAGTCACATATATTTTTACAAAGGATTTAGCAAGAGATGCATTTCAACATCTGCGCAGTAGTCTGGAAGTCTGCGCAATAACAAATGAGTGACAGTAAATGTCAATTCAATTTTTGATGTAATTTTTTTTGCAATCCCACCTACTTATAATTAAGGGCGAGTGTTGGAAATAGTAATTACAAGTCGGTGAGCTTTAGGTCTCCGCCGATTTGTCATTCAGTGAGTCATCAGTCTGCAATTATAAATTCACAAGTTTACTCAAACTTAGTTTTGTCAGCCGACAAGTAGGGAAGTTATTTAATGAAGTCAATCTTTATCTTTCTCGAGTCCATTTAAGTAGATAGAAGTTAGTTGTATTTATTGATGTCTTTACTGTTGAGTCAGTCTTACTTCTACAGGAAGTCTAAGTCTTTTCTATATATATCTGAGTCTGTAGGAAGTCGATATGCAGATGAAGAGAGAGCGATAGACACAGATCAAAGAGAAGGAACAACATTAGTTGAAGGTAGTTGAAGAAGTCCGATAACACAAGCTCTCTGTGTGCATTTTGGAAGTTGTAGAAGTCGAAGAAGTCATTAGAGCTGAAGCTCAACTCAACATTGTATTTTGTATTAGCGCACAAAGCCAAAGTTTAATATATATATCAAGTATTTTGAGTGTTGTCATACTCATGTGTATTTCTAAGTTTATTTGCTAAGTATAGAACTGTGTTTGTTTCTGCATCTATAAATTATTTCATTAAGTATTTTATCACAACATGCAGTCTGTGCACTGTGTGGTAAGTTCTCAGAGTTTTGTAAAGAAGTTTTATGATGTGCAATATTTGTCATTGCATTGCAAACAGTTTCCCTGTGCGCTGTAGATCCGAGAGCTTGTAAGGAAGGTAGAGCAAAGAAGGTGGAGTGGACTTGAAGACGCCCCAATCACTCACAACGTGCCACTAACTCAATTGACACACGATAAGTGTAGCCTAATTACACCTGGTAAAAAACCTAAATCAAACAAACTTACACTAAACACAACAAAACCCCTAAATCTAAAGTTAACAATGATTGTTATGTTAATCATTTTAATCACCCATTATTTTAATGACTAACAAACTGTCATGTTAATCATCCAATATCATCCATTATTTTAATGAGGAAAGTACATCTTTTGTCATACAAAGAAATAAATAGTTGAAATCATAGTCTTCCATTTATTTTGATGACCAAAAATATTAGGATCATATGAAATAGTGACCATTAAAAACTTATCTATAATTAAAAAGCCAATAATTGGCATTAAAAACTCAATTATAGACATTTCTGAAGTTAACAATGATTGTTATGTTAATCATTTTAATCACCCATTATTTTAATTGGACATTTCTAAAATTAACAATGATTGTTATGTTAATCATTTTAATCATCCATTATTTTAACCATTATTTTAAGGATGAACTAATTGTCATGTTAATCATTTTAATCATCCATTATTTTAATAATGAGGAAAGTACATCTTTTGTCATGCAAACAATTTAATAATTGAAATCATAACCTTCCATTTATTGTGATAACCAAAAATATTAAAATCATATGAAATAGTGAACATTAAAAACTTATCTATAATTAAAATTGGAAATGCCAGGCATTTCCCATAGGTTTACTCCTCTAGCGTAAAAATCTCTACCATACACTTTTGGATGAAATCACCTCTATCTTCTGTGTTCTCTGTGAACGAAGATCCGCGTGGTTGCCAGTCCTTTTTATGGTGTTATTTACAATTTCTTCAAAAATACCCATGGCAACAGATGGCAGACAAACCGAAACAACGATTCCGTGGAAGTGTTTTATTAAAGGAATGGACAAATTCGACAGTTCAAGCGTTACACCTGACGGAGAACCTGCGAACACGGCTTTTCCCCACCCAAAATCCGCCTTGGCATATTCAAGTTTGGACAAGTCCGTAATAATATAAGAACCCCGAATTACAAAGTGTGGGTGTCCCTTCACTTCCATGAAATCGATCAGAGATCGCATGTATTCTTCGTCGACCCTTCTCTTGGCTTCGCTTATTAATTTCACAGCGAAAGACAGCGCCTGGTCAGTTAGATCCCGGGATTTTGTCTTAGCGTGGCCCGAAAATATTACATTGCCATAGTAACCGTTGGAGAGAGGCTGTTGAAATCGTGAACGGGCGTCTAGAGGAAACAACAATCTCAATTCTTGTTCGGCAGGGAGATTGAGAGCCTTCGTTCTAGATTGTCACAAGCACGCCGATAGGGCTTCGAACGTGGTGCATTTGCCGCCTTCTAGCTTTTGTTTTAAGATTCAATTTCTCTTGACCGAAAGAAGAAGCATTTCACGTTCATTTCCTCCGGAGGCGCAAAAAATTGCCCATATTCATCTTGAGCTGCATGGTGATATTCATGGTGGGGGAATTTCACAGTAGGCTTTGCTCTGGGTCGGAAGATTTCTCTATTCCAAACTGGAGGAACCGCAGGACTCGCTGCCCCTCTCGCTATTTCACCTAGAGCTTTCAGAAATTGGGCGATTCCTACCTAATAATGCACCAGAACATTGGATAGAGCCTCTTTGATAATTTTGACTGGATCCTTCTCATTCTTCTTGTTGGAGGAGTCGCTGCCATAGAATAGAAGCTTGGGAAGATGATACCTTAGTCCCAGTTCATCCTCCACGTTGGAAAGATAAAGGGATTGGCGGGGAGTAGGGCTATTTGGGGCCACCATTAGAGGTGGGTGTCTGGAGATATTGAAATTGGGAGCAGTCCTTGGAACGGTAGGGCTGACAGAAGAAGAAGAAGCCGCGAATCTCGCTGCTTCCTGTCTCACAGCCGTCCATCTGAGAACGGCCATGGAAGCTCGGAGCTGAACCAGTTGCAATACTCTCGGAGCTGAACAATTCCTCAAAGCGGAGTGCACTACTTGGGAAGATTAATGAGGTTTAGACCACATTTACTGGTGGTACTTTGGTTTTCTCTGGGACGTCGCATGCAATATAATATCGTCGTGTACGGCAAGCTGAACCACGTTGTGAAATCATACACATTTATTTGTCCCTATAACTGTCCTGTAATCAAAACTCCGGCACTGAATGGAGGCAACTCGGGCTCTAACCCGAATAAACGAAACTTATACCGCCGGCTAACTCGTATTGATCACTCGTGCTTTCTGCGAAGATTGCTCGCTTTCTGCGAAGATCGTTCGCCCAAAGCTGCCAAATCAATCTCATTCCACCAGAACTCTAGGAAACATAATTTGCCACTAATCCGATTGTTTTGGGTGACGCATACAGATCGTTGTTGTCCTCGTGTATATATATTGTTATCCGAGTATAGAATGTTTCTCTAAATTAAAACCAGCATAGATTCAGATCTCTTAAACATACGAAACACTAAAACCAGTATAGGCTCGGATCTATTAAAAATTTAAACAAACAGAAAAATGAAAGAGAAATGGGAAGGCAAATTGTGACTCTGGAAACATATTTGCAAACATATTATCGATCGTTTAGCCAGCCCAACTACACATATATATATATATATATATATATAGATATATTTTGTGATTGCGCGAAGAGCGTCAGTTATAGGCGAGTCCATATTTGTTTCTCCATTCCCCACCTCCAGATGCTCCTACAGAATCACTGGATACGAATCCGCCCTCCGCCCGGGACCGGGAGGTATTTGCAAACATATTTGCAATACATTTGAATTTTTTTTGTTACTCATATATATATATATGTGGGGTTAAACGTTCTATCTTAAAAAGAATTCAGCCATGTAAATCTGGACAAAATAGTTATTTATTGTTGTTTAAATTATATTTTTGAATGCATAAATGAATTCAGGGTGCTGAAAAACCCATGAAACATTTTGATTATACAAACTTAACCACTCAAATCTACAGATCTAACAATTCTTCACCAAATTTTGGACAAATTCGAAACCAACCCTAGATTCAGATCATTAAACATACCAAACATTACAATTAACATACATTACTAGATTCAGATCTGTTTTGATTGTTGGATACATACTTGCTTTTGACATTTTTGATCACTGATGCAGATATTTCAGATATTTGTTGTTCTGGTACAAATATTTTTGTTCCAGTATATTTATTGCTTAGTTACCCACAATATTTCAATACATGGCATAGATTAGGATCTAAGAAAAAAAATTGAAATAAAGAAAATTCCAAATACAAAATCGTAGTTATTGGCAAGACATGGTCTAATATGAAAATAAAGAGAAGAAAATACATATTCAGGATTGTGAATGAGTGATTCTCACTTTTACAAGTCGATTTCTGTGATAATGTAACATCATCGTCCATTTAAAGAGATTTGATGATCCATGTGGATTTTGGGGGCTGTCCACCTTCAATATTTTCGAGCTTTTGGTTTTGATAAACCATGATATTTTTTTTTTTTTTTTTTTTTATGGGGAATGTAATTTAACGTCATTTTCATTTGTTAATTACAACCATATTGTAATCATTCTTGGTCTTATCTACATTCCTACAATGTTCATCCGTAGTTAAGTGTTCTTGATTTCGAATAGTACTAGGATGGGTGACCTCCTAGGAAGACTAGTGTTTTACATGCCTATGAAATTGTGTAAACTTATATCAATTTATCCGACATGCATCATGAGAATTATTCTCCTCTCACTCTCTCATATACAATCGAGGTTAAGGCGGTCCTTTGAGGATACAATGGAGTGTGATGTGATGCTTATTGCATCTCTTTCTCTTTAGAGATAAGCTACCACCATTCTAGTTTGTGTTCTACAATATTTTGTTATTCATTAATAGAAGTTGGGTTTCAATATATTTCTATGTTTTTTGCTATATTTTTGTTTGTATCTCATCTTGTTCTCAATATAATTTGAATCAATCCTCGACAAGGTTAGGGTCTAGAGAGTTGGGTCTCAATCTAGTTTCACTTGGGGATGAGCTCTCTCTTGCTAGCTCAAGCGACCTCCCATGGTGGAAGAAAAGAGAGATGATAGAGAAAGAGATCCTTTCAAGATATTGCTCGAGGAATCCCTCGCGTGACAGAGGAATGAGATGATGGACACATTTTCTCAGATCCTTCGAGGACTACCAATGGTGGTCGAGACATCTTCGAAAAACAACCATTTCGGAGGTACAATGCCCTTCAAGGTAATAACTTTGATATCCTTTTTTTTGAAGGCTAGATAGATCTAGATGCTTTGGAGAAATGGTTGAATTTGTTAGAGGGTTATTACTCAGTTCAAAAAAAAATTGACATCAAAAAGATCGCCTTTGTACTCCTTAAAGCCATTCCCCATGTCAAATATTAGTGGGAAAGCTACTGGGAGAGACACAATGAGGATGATTCTATGACATTCACGAGAGGACCCACTTGGACGGCCTTTGTTGATGCCCTCAAGGAGGAGGTCTACCTTGTTGGAAACTATGATGACTAGTACACAAGATGGATGTCTCTGTGTCAGGAGAGAGACCAGATGGTGTCAGAGTACACAAACATCTTCCATACCTTTCTCTCAAAGAGGGGTATTAGAGACTCCGAGTGGCACTTGGTTTTGAAGTACCACAGTGTCCTACACAGGTACATCGAAACAAAGATGGATTTCTTGGGCATCTCCTCACTAGCATAGATGATTTTAAGGGTGAAAATTTATTTTAAAATGTAGAAAACTTAGCGAATCTTACTAATCCTTCATATGGCAACTACAAAATGTTTAGTGATATATTTTTAAACATATTCAAGTTTCTAAGGATTTTATATAGTTTGTACAAAATTTTGGCGATTTTTAAGGTAAAATAATTTTATCCTATAGAATTTGGGTGAATCATTTTTAGAATAGAATTTTTTTTTTTGGGAAAAACATTAGAAAATTAGTCTATGAGAGAAATTGAAATCCTAAAATCATCTCTGCGAGTCACTGAGAGCTTCTTATCGATATGCTACCAAAGTCAGGAAGAAATTTAAGCAACAGAATAAGAAAGAGTTCAGGTATGCAAATCCACAACAACAAAAGTATGGTAAGGGTGGCCCTAACTCACAGAACATGGGACATGGCAAGGAAATCCAAAATCAAGACAACCGGTCTAAGATGTAGCCGAAGAAGGGTAACAAGAAGATGAAGAAGGACATTGGAAAGTGGTGTGAGTTCCAGAAAATGCTCTGGCACAACAAATATGAATGTCGCTCGAAACAATCATTGTTGACCGAGCTTAAAGAAAAGTAGTAGGACCCTGACTTGGACTCTAATTTGAAATAGGAAAGTGGATCATCGATGAAAAACCCAGTGCTACCATCGCAACTGAAAACATCCAACCATACAAGTCAGAGGAGCTTGAGGAGGGGGAGTACCTCTTACATTCATAGATGTGGGTGAAGGAAACACCACTACATTTCATTGTTGAGAACGAGAGTCAAAAGAACTTGATCTCAACCAAGGTCATCAAGAGATTGAATTTGTCGATGATGCCACACCCCAATCCATACACCATTAGTTCATTGAGTGATATAGATTTAGGAGCGGAACAAACTGATTAACATACTAAATACAATAAAAATGAAGATATGAAGAATAACATAGATATCCAGTGAACAATATCTTCTATTGAATAATGAAATAGGCTAAAGTTGTAAAACTACAGAAATGAAACACTTTCTCGAATGGTGGTAGTTATCTCCAAGAAGAGATGTGGCTCCTGTGTGCATTTGCTAAGCATAATGAATTACAATGAGACTCTAGAGGCCTTTTTGATATTACTCACAAATGCCAAAACCCTAGATATCTAAAAACCTAACCCTAGGAGGTGAAACGTCAAAAGTCATGTAGGCCCCTATTGGTAAGTTGGTACCTCAACTTCCCAGGGTTGTAACTTTTGCATACGAGTTATGTTTTAGGCACGTGATAGCCCGTTGGAAAGGTATTTGAGAGAAATACACATTCCACTATCAAGCTCATACTTTGTCTATAGTTTGACTTTGGCGAGCCAAAAAAACACTGTTTAGGCCTAAAAAATGGCCCTGGAAGTACAACAGGATGTGCTGACATGAAAACATACAAAATAATCCAGTTGGATTAAGTGAGAGGCCACCAATATCCACCTGGAATATGTGTAGGGCTTGAAACAACCCTAGAAGTGTAGAACCCACAATACAAAAAAGTACATAAGAATGTGTTGAACTAAAAATGGACAAGAGGATCCAGTTGGAATAGGTGGATGGCCACCAATAGCCAACTGGATCAATCCTCCCCCATTAGGAAGAAATGGTATTCATTGCGTTGAGTTCCCCCATCAGGTGAGGAAAATTTTGTTGGATTTGGCTCCGGGTGAGCCACTTGCCTTGGTGTAGGAGTTACCCTGCCTTGACAACCCGATAAAGATGGATCCTCTGCTGGCAAGTGCCCTTGACCTAAGCGTCCACTATTTGATCAGTGGATGCTTGTTCCATGCAGTCAGAGTTGAGATCTGTTGGTTTCAATTGTTCTTCGATCTCTGAGGTGTCCAATAATGGTGGAAAATATGGTCAAAGGAGGTCTACATTGAACACTAGGTGCAAGCCAAGGAAGGGTGGAGTGTTGAGCTCAATAGCATTGCTACCCACAACTTTGGTTATAGTGTAAGGCCCATAGAAAAGTGGGAGGAGATTCCAATTGGGCCCTATAAGGTTCTCTTTCTACAAATGTAACCATACCTTGTCTCCCACTTGAAACTGGTGCGGTGCCCAGTGTTGATCATGGAACTTCTTGTACTTAGCATCGACTTTCTGAAAAATCTCATGGACTTGTTGGAGGATGTGATGAATCTGCTTAATGAATATGGTGGCTTTGTCAGTTTCAGAATGAATATGGGAAGATTCTTCCTGCGTGGTTGCAAGAGGTAGTGCAACATCAATGGGACCCAAGGGTTAGAGTCCCAACGCCACATGAAATGGGATATGGCCTAAAAAGAGCTCTATTGTACTTGTGTTGAACATAGGGAAGACTCTTGTCCCATGTACGCGGATGCTTAGATTTGTACGTGCGCAGGATGTACACAATCATTTGATTGACGAACTATGTATGGACATTGGTTTGGGGGTGGAAAGCAGTATATTTAGTGAGATTGGTGCCCAACAGTGACAAGAGACTCAACCAAAATGTGTTGAGGAACCCGTTGTCCCAATCTAAGGTGATGGTATTTGGTATCCAAAAATGGATCCACACTCGTTCAAAGAAGATATTAGTAGTATATGTTGCTATGATTCTCTTCTTGCAGGCTATGATAATGGCCATCTTCGAAAACCAATCAACCACCACAAATGCACAATCATTTTTGTGTTTGGTGGACAGAAGGCCAGATATGTAATCCATCAATATGGATTCCAAAGGCCTCTCGAGAGTAGGAAGAGGGGTTTATAAGACTTTCTTCTTGATGGATAGCTTGGAAATGGCACATGAAATGTAAGATATGATATAGTTGACATCTTATCGAAGTTTTTTCCAATAAACATATTTTTGTATAATGACCACCATTTTCTCCACGCCAAAATGTCCTACCATCCAACTGTAGTGAGTCTCCCAAATCATCTTTGCATGCTCTCTTGTGGGAACACAGAGGTGGCCCAAATGGCATAACAATCCATCCTGAAGATGAAAATCAGTGACATTCTCTC
>CBVK0102085113.1:0-12573 GCA_900067695.1 Picea abies | reverse complement strand
CTTCTCCCTTGCCCACCTGGAAAATTGGGGTTTCTCCTCTGCCCTCCTGGAAGTTTACTATATCAACTGATCTCTTCTCATTGCCCACCTGGAAATCTACGATATCTCTACTAGATCTCTTTCCCTCATCACTGAGGTTTTCAGCGTGCCTCAGCAACCTTTTTAACACTTGTTGTTTCTTTCTGGCCACCAAATTCTGAACATGCCACCTGGATTTCATTTTCAAAGTTCATTCATACCTCCAGTGTAACTTTGCCGCATGCTGCATCTTCAATGCTAGCTTCTCCATCTCTACTCGGATTTCACTAAGCTCCTTGTCAATTGCTGCTTTTATTTTATGTTGGTGGTCTTCTCTTCGACCATGCTTATGGCCTTCAGCAGCCATATTTATTGCTTCACCTCCAACCCACCTAGTTGTCTACAATCTGTTGTACACCTTGCAACAATATTTATAGAGCATCACACTTTGTCCCCCTTCACCTGTTGTCTACAGGAGAAATCAAGCCCGACACTACTTGATGTAGTCAGACTGTCTCCTCTACCTACAGACATAACTTATATAGCTCTAATACCACTCTGACATAGACCCCCCCCCCCCCCTTCTCTCCTTGTGGTTGCTTGACCTCTCGGTCTAGGATCATTCAATCACTTGAGTCAGATCGACTATTTGGGTCCCTGGTGGAACCCAAATCAATTTTCATAGGCCCCTTTTCCTCCTAGGCATAGGTCCTATAAGACCCACAAGATTCTACTAGGCCCCTGTTCTTCTTTACATGACCTCGAGATATGACATTGGGCTACTCCTCTTCGCAACTCCTCACCTTGGAGATTTTTCGATTAGCTCACTTCCTTCTTCCCGATCTCCAAATCGGTGAATCTATCCTGGACCCGATCTATGGTCCACAACTCTCCCAAAACCAACGAATGTGATCTACTTTGGACTCCGACCTTCGAGAGTTCCTCCACACTCCTTTCCTCTTTCTTTCAGAGTACCTTTCCTCTGAAATACGTGAATCTCCTTCACGTGTCCTTTTGGATCTAACAGTCCAGATTCACTTCCCTCTTTGTGACTCCGCTGAAGATTTTCACTTTGCTCTACGCAAACCTTCTAAAGTTAATTTTCAAAAACTCTTGGATCTGCTTCCATGTCCCTCCCGATGATCAATGTTTAGGATCTACTCTGGATTTAGAGCTTTGACATTCTTGCACCCCACTCAATTGAAAACCCCCAGATGATGATTTCTCCAGACTTATAGATCTTTGGCCACCTGTCCCTCCGGATGATGGACGATCCTAGTTGGATTCGGGATTTCGGGAATCCTTACTCCTGTGCACACTTAGCACCTCTCCCACAGTCTGAGACTTGGACTGCTCTCAGTTGTCTGCACTCCTTGCAGAGACTCTGTGCACGTCGGCATTAATCCTTCTGAGCTTTGGGACTTGGAACGAGTCCCTCTCTGACACACACCTTGCACTATCTCTTTTGAGCTTTGAACCTAATTAGTCTCCTAAGGGTCTCAACCTTCTGCTTTGCTTCAAAGGATTCTCTGGTGCCCTCCTAGAAACTCGATACTCTTCCTTCTGAGCTTGTAAGGAGAAACTATTTTACCTTTTGCACACTCCTTGCACTTGACTAAGCCTTCAAATGACTGTGTTTCAACACTTTTTCTAAGTGTTTTCTTGGTGCACTCCTTACACGGGTCCTTCTCCTTCTCCCTGAAATCCTTTGGGTTACTAAAGAAACTCCTACATCTACTCAATGCACACTTGCAAAGCTTCTTTCCCCTTAGAGAATTCAGTAACTTTGGGTTTTCCTCAATTTCTCCAACACTTCAAAATGTATTGGTTCTGTGCACACTTTCACCTACTCAATGCCTTCTTAACGAAGTTCTACAGAGTGTTCAACAACTTTGTGTTATGCTTAATCCTGCCCAGAATTTCCTCCAAGGTATTCAACAACCTTGAGGTTCCCCTTTGAGTTACAGAATTTCCTCCAAGGTATTCAACAACCTTGAGGTTCCCCTTTGAGTTATAATTTCTCTGGTGTGCCCTCCTCGCTTGTTCTTCTCTGACTCGTAAGAGTTCAGCTACGCACTCCTTGCGTTGGCTCACAGGGTTTCAACACTCTGTCACGCTTAGCCTACAGAGCCTAGAATAGCTCAACAAACTATCAAACGGATAGTGAATTCTACCCTTACCCTACAAATGGAAACTGACACACATCTACATCATATACATACATATAACACAAATGACATTCATAAACAAACATCCACCACATAGGAATTTGTAAACATGGAAATCCCTTCCTTTGTATTAATATCAGAATGCCAATTATGATGTATGAGCTCAGACTGGAACTGAATCTCGTCTCTCTCTCTACCAACCACCTCTAATGGGTGAATTTTACAAATATTTATACAAGAGGGGCTCGACAAGATTCCCTCCAAGCTACACTAGTGGTGTATAATCACCATCCAAATGCCTATCTATTGAGGCAAATTACAATGAGTGGAAATCTAGTCTGAATCAGATATAGATCCCTCCTATCGTTAGCCACTTAAGGGGACCTTATCTACAACATGTGTGAAGGAATGACTTGGATATTCCAGACTGACATCATTAAATTGATTTCATTACATTTTAAAATTCGAGGGAAAAACAAGAGGGTTGGCGCCTCTCCCCTCCTTGAATGCTCACCAATGTGCTAAATTGTTGGCGTGTGTGCTAAGGTCGAGTGATGCTCCTGCATCAAAATCCCTGACGGAAATAAGGAGTGGTAGACAATCGACCATTGATCGGGCCCTTAGAGTGGGGAAATCCCATGAAGTGGTTCAAAAATTATAGTTCTCTCTTTTAGTTCTAGGGGATTAGGGGGCACTCCAAAGCTTCAAGACCTCAAAAGGTTGGTAGCGGTAACTAAACATTATTTCATCATGGTGCAAGAAACAATGTACGGTGCTATAAAAGCAAAGGAAATTTTTTGTATTTTTCTTAAGGATTGGTCTTCATATACAATTGACTATGTGGATCTCTCTGGGGGCCTCCTTCCCACCTAGAATCCTAAATTTAAAGCCTCGAATGTAGAGATTTTCTCCTCAAGAATTTTTTTTGAGTTAGAAGATAGAATATTGAAGTGTTCTCACATGATAATAAATGTATACGAGCCCTATTCTGATATAGTCCCTTTCTATGAAAATTTGGGATGTTCAGGGATGCTTGAGTCTCTTAATGTTATTTTAGGTGGTTATTTGAACTTCAATATTTCTTTGCAAGAGGTATGGAGGACATGACCTAAACAGGACCTGTAAGAAGGTTTCTTTATAAACTGGATATAAAAAAACAAGATGATTGATATAGAAACATCAAAAATTACCCAAACATGGAGAAACAAGAGAAGAGGTCAAGAAGAAGTGGCAAAAAGACTGGCTAGGTTCTTATTGTTGTAAAATTTAATGGATAAGAATTGGAGAATCAAGTCTAAGGTAGTGGTTGGAAGTATCTCCTATCACATTCCTATCATTATGGAAATTGATAACATTTATTCACGTCCTCCATCTCCTATGAACTTCAATCATGCATGGTTATGTGATGAAGACTACAAGAGTCTAATTAAAGACATTTGGTTTCCATTGGTATAATAATCTGGCCTCTCTTTTATGAAACAATTTTCCTTAAACATTTCAAAAGTGTCTCAAGAAACCAAAACATGGGCAAAGGAATTCAATGAAAAAGATTCAAGACAATTGCATCAAATAGAGTCTAAGATGGGAGAAATATTGATCGAAGGAAAAGCATTCCATCTAGTAGAATACCAAAGAATATAACTCAACAACTTGATGCAAAAAAGACATGATATTTTAGCATATGGGGAAACCAAATGGTGTTTAAAAAGTAGGGCCCTCTGGCTAAAAGAGGAATACAATAACATGAAATTATTTCAAAATTATGCCTGACAATGGAAAAAGACTAATTTGATTTGGGAAGTGAAAAATAGCAAAGGATAAATGGTCTCATCTTTTGATGAAATTGTTGTTGCAAGTAAAGATTTTTACTTAGAATTATTTACAGCGCCTCCAGTTGTCCAATAGAATAAATATTGAAGGTTATTTCTCTCTTCCCTAATACAGTGTCTGAAGAATATAATATTTCCTTGCAAGAAGTAATAACAGAAAAGGAAAATCTATCAACTCTCTACTCCTTTCAAAAAGGAAAAATCCATGGCCCTAATGGTCTAACTGTAGAATTATTTTTAGGATTCTTTGAGTTACTAAAATTTTATCTTATTAAAGAGGTAAATGAGTCTGAAATATTGGGGAAGGTGTGGAATTCTTTCAATGCGACATTTATGGCCCTATTTCCTAAAAAGAAAGACCTTGATTCATTTGTGGATTTTCTCCCAATATCTTGTTGTAATCTAATTTATAAACTTGTAGCCAAGATAATTGTCTCTCACCTCAAGACTATTTTCAGTGGCCTTATCACTAAAGAGAAATTTGGTTTCTTGGACGATCAAATCCATGATGCAGTTTCAATTACATAGGAGGTCCTTCATTCCATGAAATTGAAGAAAGTTCTTGGGTTTATAATGAAGTTGGACCTTTATAAGGCTTACAATAAGGTCAAATGGACATTTGTACGCTTGACCTTGATTCAGATGTGGATCAATATAATGACTGTAAATTGGATAATGAGATGCATACATTCCTCTTCTCTTTCATTTATAATTAACATATCCCCCTCCTCCTTCTTACGTCTTTCCTGGGGACTCCGTCAAGGATGTTATCTCTCTCCTTTCTTCTTTCGGTTGCTCGTAGATGGTATTAGTAGACTAATACTTCAAGATCATAGAATAAATCTCATTAAGGGCATAAATGTGTATATGGATGTTTTACTAACACACTTGCTACTTGTATATGATGTAATCATATTTGGTGCAAGTTCTATGTAGGAAGTAAAATCTTGGTATGTAGTCCTACACTCATTCTGTGTCACGATGGGAATGCAAATAAACAATGCAAAATCAATGGTTCTCATTAGTGATTTGGAATCAGAAGTCATTATACATCTATTGAATTATATTCATGTTTAAAGGAAGAGTGTTGATGATAGGCTAAAGTACTTAGGATTTGAATTGAAGCCAAATTCCTACTCATTTTATGACTGGGCATGGCTAATAAAAAAGATTCAAAGTCAAATTCCTTTGTGGTCCCGTAGATGTATTTTTAGGGGGGCATGTTGATTGTGATTAATTAGGTTATGAACAGCAACCCAGTGTATTGGTCCACAATAGATAAAGTCCCCAAAGGAATTATGAACAAGTTCATAAATATTTGTTTCCATTTCCTTTGGCAAGATATTAAATATTCAATAGGTTCCCACCTGGTGAAGTGGAATTGAATTGAAAAGCCAAAGGAGCACAGAGGATAGGGGGTCAAAAATATATTATGGTTCTGTAAAATCTTGGCTACAAAAATCTTTTGGAATTTGATACATAATAATTCACATTGGGGAAAAGCCTTATTGGTGAAATATTTCCCACGTCAAACTCGAGAAGAATGGATAAGGACATCGAGGAATTCTAGGGTAGTTGGGTCCATTGGATGGAAGGAAATGATGGAATCCTATCCAATGATAGGTAGTTGGTTATGTTGGAAAATTGGAAATGGAAGGAGCATTAGGGTTGGAGAAGATCCATGGATTGGATTAGGTGAAGGGGTCAAGATATCAGAAGAATTAGTTGAAGATCTGCACATGCAAGGAGTTTTCTCACTATGGGACACACGTCTATATGACCAATATGGAATGGGGTGAAGTGAATGGAAAGAGGCGAAGCTTTTAGGTCTGACAGAAAACAAAAAGGAAGAATGGAACTCCTTCAATGGACTCATGTCATCTAATTTCATTTATCTGTAGGAAGAAACAAAGGAATTATTTGCTGGTCCAAAAATGAAAAGAAGGACTCTTTTCCAACCAAATTGGGTTACCAGTTGGTTGTTGATGATGAATTCATAGGGGAAGTGAAAGCATGGTGGTCCCCATTATGGAAAGCTAGCGCCTCTCTTAAGGTAAAAACTTTGTCCTCGTTGGCGCTAGAAAACAAAATTATAACGTGGGATAACGAGGTGAAATGGGGATGGATCGGTCCGAGTTGGTGCATTATATGTAGAAACAATGAGGATATAATGCTCCATGTTTTCATTTCATGCTCATTTGTTCAAAAAATATGGGCAGAGGTGTGTGCATCATTGAATTGTTGATATTCAATTCTAGAAGGGGGTTTAATTACCTGGATGCAAGGATGGTTTGAGAATGGTAAGGACGACCCTTATATCTCAATTCTCATTTTCTTGCTTGATTTTATCTAGTGTGTACGCAACTATTGTGTATTCCAAAATACGTTTATCCCAAAGGAAGCATTGCTAGTCTAGTTCAAAAACTCTCAAGAAAACATATGCATATGGAAAAGGCACCAAACTTTAGAAATATTATCGAGTCAGTAATTGAAAATTAAATTACATGGATTTGATTTGACGGGGCTAGCCAAGGCCACCCGACTCGATGTGGAGTTGGAGTGGTTCTATTTATATCTGCAAATCATTACTATAACATCTTATACATTCCAAGGGGAGGCTTGAACGTGAAAGAAAAATTAGTGGCTTTGTGGGATCTCATGTTCATGGTTAATTCTTTGAATATTTGGAAATGTTGTTTGGTGACTCAAGAATAGTGGTGAATTGGGTCAATGAAAAAAAAGATATTCAAGTGGGCTATCTAGCAGTCGAAAGGCTCAGGTATGTGACTTTATTTCTCAGTTAGAATGGTTCTCATGCGACTGTGCATATCGCGAGTTAAACGGGGCAACAAATAAGTTGTCTAAGTAGGTGTTGGAGATGTAGGATGGTACATTCTCTTTTCATGAATTCTATGATGGGAATTCCATGGAAGGCATGACCTTTTATTTATAATGAAAATGTATAAGAATGAACAGTGGAAAATGTAACTAGAAATAATTTTTTGCAATGAAAGAAGAGAAGAAAGGAGAATATTAAGGAAACAAGTCAATTGTATAAGTAGGCATTGGAGATGTAGGATGGTACATTCTCTTTTCAGAAATTCTATGATGGAAATTCCATGGAAGGCATGACCTTCTATTTATAATGAAAATGTATAAGAATGAACAGTGGAAATGTAACTAGAAATAATTTTTTGCAATGAAAGAAGAGAAGAAAGGAGAATATAAAGGAAACAAGTCATTAATTTTTTAATGGTAAAGGAACAAGATAGTTGATTTTGGAGTAGTCCTTTAATGGATCAGAATATGTATATTTTTTTTTATGGAATATAAATATTTTTCTTGATTAAAAAAAAAAGATGAAACAAGTTGGTTGCATTGTCATATTTTAAGACAATCCTATATTATCTTGTAAGCCCAATATTTTTATAGGGAATAACTAACATTTTTCTCAACCAAGGAGTTTTTTTGTTGGACAGTTATAAGACCTATAATGTATGTATTCCATATACCAATTCAAATGGACATGAATCCATTTGTCATGTAGTGCAATTTGGTTGGAAAAACTCCTTTTTGAATGGGGATCTTACTCGGAGATTTATTTGTATTATCTAAAGGGGTACGAGGAAAAAGAAAAAAACAATTAAGCACAATGATCTGGATTATTCTGAGAATGAACTGAAGGTAGATATATAATAATAAAATATACAAATATACTACAATAAACATAGAGATATTGTAATGCGCAATTTTGATTAATGAGGGAATGTACAGAAACTATAAAATTATAGTCAATGACTCGCTATAGTGGTGGCATCTTATCTCTTAGAAGAGATGTGATGACTATGCTCATTCGCAAGAAGATGATAATGTTTACAAATAGGCTCTAGAGGCCTTTTTAACATAAATAAAATCCAAAACCCTAAACCTGGAAGATGGAACGCCAAAAGATATGCAGGCCCCGATGGCGGTAGTTTGTATGTCAACTTCCCAATGGCGTAACTTTTGCATATGATATTTTTTGGGGGTGCATGTTAACGCGTTTGAAAGGTCTATCCAAGGACTACCCATTTTTCCATCATACTCTCACTATATCCTACAGTGTGACTGTGGCGAGCCCAAAATATGTTTTTTAGGGCCTCAAAACAACCCTGGAAGTTTAGGACCTGAAATGTTGTAGAAAAACTGCCAAGGTAGAAACCCATGTTTTGAGCAAGTGGAATAGGTGGGTGGCCACCTATTTCCACCTAGTTCACACAAGTTCAACAATTTGGTGAAGGCATTATATGTATTGAAATAGAAACCTAGGGTTGGTATGTAAAAATCAATGAATATATTAGAAATATGGTTTTAGGAAAAGTGAGGTCAATGAAAATTTGTATGTGAAGGAGGTTGAACATAAGGTCGCACCAATTGTTCTATATGTGGATGATTTGACTTCATGGGAAGTAATGATGAGTTCGTTGATAAAATGAAGGATGATTTTAAACAAGGTAGAATTCTTCATTAATGTCTAGGGATAGAATAATAACAACCACCTCAAAGGATTTTCATATCATAGGTAAATGTTGGAGAAATTATTGAAGAAGTTCAATATGGAGGAGTGCAAAGCTATAGTTACACATATGGAACAAGGGTTTAAACAATCATAGGGAAATACTAGATAATTTGTAGATGAGACAATATGCCGACAATTGATTGATAGGTTGATCCACCTCCACAAATATGCTAGATATATTCCATGCAATTGAAAGGCATAAAATCAAGGTCTTTGGTATGTTCACAACATAGTTAAGTATGGGAGTGACTTATTTTGGTTAGTCACTTTCTCATATAAAAATTTCATTGGTAATGTTGTTCATAAAGCGTATACAATATAAATTTTGATGCATTTGGCATCATTAGTTGTTTCATAATGTAACAACAAACATGTGACAATGGCATTAACATTGGCATGCAAAGTACAAGTTGTAACAACAAGTGAAGCTTGTAAGGTAACATGTTTGCATTAAGTGTTTGTAATCCCAACTCCTCCTAAACTCTCAAGGAACCTACTCTTTCTTAATAAGACAAATCACATTGATTGTAGGAAATAAATAAAAAAAGATAGACCACATTGAGATAAAGAATCATTTCCTTATGAGATTGCTAGAGACAAATATCTATTAGAGAAAGTACAATGTCCAAGTCTTGACCAAATAAAATGTCTCTTTTTGTTGAGAGTAGGAAAATGAAATACGTTAAAATATGGTCTCAACATAAGAGTTAATACTTATTCCATTGAACACACTCTTAGAAACACCATGACTATCTTGTACATTGGAATATTGGTCTTGTTGTCACTCAAACTCTCATTTAGATGTAAAAGTCCTAACCACAATAGGATATCCTAGAGGAAACTATTAAGAAATCCACCCATCGTCACCTTGTTGGACTTACCTTTGACTTTAAACTAAAGGAATGGAATCCTAGCATAAGGGGTTTTCCTTAAATATAAACTTAGCCAAAGGTTGTAGTGTGGGAAAGTAAAAATTAGCTTAGTTGACTAGTGTGTGGTTAATCCAAACAAGTCAATTTGCCTTATCTAAAGAAGTGTGAATAGATGTGAAATTTGTTTATTATATAAACCCTCAACTTCAAGATAGATATTTCCCCTCATATGTAACTACTTATAGAGCCACTCTCTCATGGGCGTGGTGTTGTTGCTTGCATTATATATCTTGATCGTCTCCTTTGGAATCAAATTGTTTCTTCCAATTATATCTCATATATATGATTATATTGCCTCACATTACCCCTAAGTTCTTTCATATGAATCATACATGGTATATCAACTCCTTTCATATACACCTCAAATGACACATGCACTTGCAGATGGTACATTACATTTTCATTTCACACACTCATGGTATTGTGGTTTAGATTGCTTTACTTCAGTTGTTGTGCTATGTTCTTGTGTATGGATTTGATACTTATACATGGTGTTATAACATATTAACTAGTTGTGAACATGATAAACACTAATGTGTGATCCAATAACACTTCATAACGTTAACAATTTTAATATTTTCCTCATCCTACCATGGGGGACATGATTTTCCCTTAGATAAGTGTCGTCACATCTTGAGTCAAGTTGTACTACTAGGGATTTAGTTAAGGTTGTGTAACTCATATCCCTATCCATACTTGACACTACATATCTTCCCCTTTCACTTCCATTACATTCATAAAATTTTATCCCCACTCATGTTTGACTTGTCAAATGTCATTTAATGAGGTCCAGTAAAGCAAATGAAGACTCCATTATATAGAATCTTATTATTTATCAGTGTGTGGTTAATCCAAACAAGTAAATTTTCGTTATGTGAATAAGTGTGAATAAATGTTAAAATTGTTTATTATATCAACCCTCAAGTAGGATCTAGATGTTTCCCCTCAGGGATAACTACTTTTAGGTCCACCCTCTCATGGGTACAGTTTTGTTGCTTGCATGAGATCTCTTGACCATCTTCTCTAAACTTATATTATTTCTTCCAATTATCATTTAGATTTATGATGATATTTCCTCACATCACCCCTCAATTCTTTCAAACGACTCATCCATGGTATATTATCTCATTTCATGCGCACCTCATATGACACATGCACTTCTAGATGGTACATAATGCTTTCATTACACATGGTCATGGTACTATGGTTTTGATTTCTTTACTTTAGTTGTTGTGTTATGTTCTCATGTATGGGATTGATACTTAGACATGGTGTTATATCTTCCTAACTAGTTATGAATGTGATAAACAAAAAATTGTGATATAATATCACTTTATAACATTAACAGGTTTACTATTTGTTTCACCCTACCACAGGGAACATAATTTTCCCTTAGATAAGTGTCATCACATCTTAGGTCAAGTTGTGCTATTGAGGATCTGGTTAAGGAAGCATATATCAAATATCTATCCATACTTAACTCTTTTACATCTTCCCCTTTCACTTTCATTCCATTCATAAAAATTTATCCCCAGTCATGTTTGACTTATCAAATGTCATTCATCAAGCTCTAGTAAAGAAAATGAGGACTCCATTCTACAAAATCCTAAGTTAGATAAATCCAATAAAGATAGAGGTGAAGAGAATATTTGGAATGTTCACAAAGGTCTTGGGGGATCAATAAAACCTCAAAATTTAACCATCCTAAATTCTCTTCAAAACGACCTCAATGGGCAGAGCCTGTCTTCAGCGTTCCAACGATGCAAATGGCAAGTCAAAGAAAGTTCATATGCAAAATTTATGAGCTGTCAAAGTTTGATCAAACATGTCAAAGTCAAAAGTCAAAGGGGTAAAAGGGTGACACGTGGCATGCGCATACAGATTATGTGCCCACAACCTCAACATGCCACGTGGAATGACCATACATCGATTGGGTAGATGAGTTAGCAGCTGACTGGGCAAGGTACAATTTAGGTGGACAAGTCAAATGTTTACACATGGCAAGGTTCAACTAATGAGAGGTCACCATGTTGAAACCCCCAATTGATCTATATTGTTATGGTTATATAAATATATGGAATCGAGGTTATGTCATAACTACTGTGTATTAAAATATGGTATAACCATATATAACAACAAAAACCGCCACACACACACACATATATCCAATGAATGTTTCTAGTGGAGGTTTGAACCCATAACCTCTGGGATATATCCCGAAGGCCTATCCATCATACCAACAAAACCTGGATGCTACGGATTCCTCCAGATTTAGCATTAAGTTGCTATAATTTTGGAAGGGAAGTTTTTGGACGGTGGCCTATTTAATGGGCACAGATCCCAACACTTTACACATTCCAATGTGCATGCATTCCCAGGCCTACATGGATCCTGAGGTGGTGTAGTTTTTGATGCAGGACATGAATTTCAAGGTCATATAGATGTCTTGATTTGCATGCAAATGAAAAGGCCAAATACGTTTGTCTCGTAAAACATGCCATGAGGTATATTGTCCAAACATAGGCAAATTTATACTTGTTTTTCATGATTTTTCACAAGGATTATGAATTTGAGGTCTATTTTGTGATTTGAGGTCATTTGTAAAAATATTATCACAAAATTCCATTGATGAGCATTTAGCGCATTGTTTTATGTGCCAAAGAGGGTCTAATTGAGCCAGTTCGGAACTTGGTCGACTTTATAATCAAATTTCTGAGAATTTGCAAGGATTTCAATGGTGAACCTATTTTCTTGCTTTGAGTAATGGAATTAAATACAAACAATTAAATTGGCTTTTGTGAGCCCATCTTGTAATGTAGTTTGGTCTTTTGAGATGATGGAGAACAATTATGCTATTTAAAGGGACTTTGAAGATGAAATGATGTTTGTCATCTACATATGTATTTTGAGTTGCTTTATTTTTTGCTATGTCATATCACTATTATGCAAGTTAATCATCAATTTATGAGTTTTTGGGTAAAGAGCACATCATCATAATTCCACAAATCACCTCAATGTGATCAGTAAATTAATTTTGAATCAAGTTGGATGTTGCATGTATATATGTA
>CBVK0102085106.1:0-14170 GCA_900067695.1 Picea abies | reverse complement strand
CATAAGTAAAATCCAAAACCCTAACCCCAGAATATGAAAATCCAAAAGGTTTGCGGGCCTTGATGGGGGTAGTTGTTACGCCAACTTCTCGAGGGCGTAATTTTTGCATACGATCTCTGTTTGGGGAACTTGAGACATAGTTGGAAAGGTCCAACTGAGAAGAACGATTTTCGACTAGACTTGGTCAATTCCTATAGCAGTCACTTGGGCCCCAAATCCCTAAGAAATGTCATTTAGTGCCTCAAAACGATCTTGAAAGTTTGGAACCTGAAAAACTGCCGAAAAAATGTGAAGATGGAAAACTATTTTTTGAGCTTGTGGAATAGGTGGGTGGCCACCGATATCCACCTAGATCAATCCTCCCTCCTTAGGAAGCAATGGTATCCATTGCGTTGAGTTCTATGGGGAGAAAGGGTAGCATTTCTTGAATCTGAATCTTGGTGAGTTGCTTACCTTGTTAGAGACATTGCATTGCATGGTTTGTGGAAGGCTATCAAAAACCTGTTGCTGGTGTGATTGACTCTGTTCAACCAGTCAAACTATCTAATATGACTATGTGCAGAAGGAATCTTTGTGTTTTGCTACAATCTTGACAACTTTCTTCTATTGGATAGAAGGTTCTTGGGCCGAGGCTGTAGTGAACAATATTACCAACTTAACGAGAACTGTGACCTCAAAATGAGAACTCTATCCCCCAAAACTCATATTTTTGGATTAAAAATATGAAAATCAACCCCAAATAATAAATCCCTACCTCTTGTATTATGTAGAGATGACCCCCCAGAGAAACAATGACATTGCAGGGTCAAGACTCATAAACAACATGGAGTTTCTACATATATGGATTGCCCAAAGAGAACATAACAGACATCCAATGGGGAAACATCACATAATACCTCATCCTTGAAGGGATGGATGAGACATGACAATCAACAAAGTTGGTTGACACAAAGATGTCGTCCTTGGCAAAGCCACCCGATGTTGTATGGCTGCAGGTGTGGTGTTGTTGAAAATCCCAACTTTTTGACAACCTTTGCTGAGATGAGGTTCTTATGGCTTCCACTATCAACAATAAAATGAAGTGGGGTCCCCTTCACCCACATATGTGAATGTAAAAGCAGCTCCCCTTCTTCAGGATCTGTTGGTTCTTATAGATGAATTCTTGTGGTCACGAAAGTAGCAGTGCGGTGTGGCTCGATGATATATGTTCCATTGATATTTTCTAAATCAGGTACTCAATCAGGGTCAACTCCTTCTCTTTTATCTCGGCCACCAATGACTATTTTGAGCGACATTCATTAGTGTTGTGCTAGGGGATTTTGTGGAAATCACACCATTTTACAGTGTTTTTCTTCTCCCTTCTATGACCCTTCTTTCCCTATGGCTTGGACTGGTTTTCGGGAGGATGTTTGTTAGATTTGTCTTTATCAAAATTTGGATGTTGCGAATTTGCATACCCTAACTCAATTTTTTTTTCTTAAATTTATTCTCGATTTTAATAGCATATACATAAGCACCACCCAACGATGATATGTCCAAAAAATCCATTTTAGTTTGGATGTATCTGTGTAGAGTCCCACAGTATTTTAGAACCAAATGTTTCCGATCTCACCTATGACCCTTCTTTCCCTATGGCTTGGACTGGTTTTCGGGAGGATGTTTGTTAGATTTGTCTTTATCAAAATTTGGATGTTGCGAATTTGCATACCCTAACTCAATTTTTTTTTCTTAAATTTATTCTCGATTTTAATAGCATATACATAAGCACCACCCAACGATGATATGTCCAAAAAATCCATTTTAGTTTGGATGTATCTGTGTAGAGTCCCACAGTATTTTAGAACCAAATGTTTCTCGAAGTCTTTGATACTCATCTTGGTGCACAAGGTGTGGAAGGCATTGTTGAACTCCGAAACTTCTTGGCCCCTCTCTTGCCACAATGTGGTCAATCTCATGTACTGGTCCTCATAGTTGCCAACATGGTAATATTGTTCCTTAACCGCATCCACAAATAAATATGATGCAACACCCCCTACCTTAGCAGGTTCTGAGCGACCTCCTAGTCTTATGATCATTCTTTATCTTCCCCTTGAGTCAAATTGACTCTTTGGGTTCCCGTAGAAATCTCTAACACACACTGGTGTGCATCGACAGGTCCTTATGAGTTATGCCTATGCAAATCAAACACTAAGTGCCAACTCTCTCCCTCATGATTGTTGATATGACCACAACCTTCACCCGAAAGGGTACTTAGGGTTTCATGACTTCGCGATCCCAGATGCGAGTCCTCCTGTCTCTTCAAAGCCCGAACCCCCAAAAAGGTTAACAGGAAATTGGTTTCTCCTGTGACTTTACTTTGACGTGACCTTCAAGTACGATCTGGGCCCCAATCTTTCATCACCTGGGATTTCGCGTATCGACAAACTAAAATGCAACTAGTCCCATCCCCGATAGTCGAAATCATGATATATCCTTGCCGTAAATCAACAACTCTATTCTCCCACGATCTGAGGGTTGTGAATCTATCAAAACTTCTTGAATCAGGAGTCCACAACTCTTGACTCCGAGTCACTACTTCCTGCACTTCTCTAATTTCGAAACATGAAATTCATGCACAAGATCAACAACTCTCGTTGATCCAGATCTAATGGCATCTATTCCTCCTAATCTTTGGATGTTGAGTAAGTCTTAGCCTTATCTTCCTTTCTAGTTTAACTAGATCCAACGATCCATGGTAAATTGAAATTTCCCCACGAAGTCATTCTACTGTCCAATCAAACTTCTAAAATATTTCTCTGCCCAAGCATCCCGATGTCAACCTCTCTGAGTTTTTCTGTCTATTGGGTGTATTCCACACATGCCTTCCCTTGAAATCTTCAAGGTTCTCGGCCTCCTGGGGTTTCACTCACAAACTCAATAATTCAAAAGGTTTTCTACACGCATTCCTTGTGGCATTAGCAAATAAGCTCAGGTTATTTGACCCTTCGACTTTGTGCACTACTCTGCAATAATAGTCCTTAAACTTTCCCCTTGGTTGATAAAGTATAGGAATTCAACCGGCCTACGCACACCTTGCACGACTCTATGCTATCTTTTCAATTTTGTTGGTATGAGAACAACGATATCTCTCCTGAGCTTTCTGAGATAAAACTCATAACTTCATCGACACACACCTTGCGTACGTTCACTGCACTCTTTGAAGGAATTCTCAAGAAGAGAAACAATTGAAACTCATTCTTCCCTCCTCTCAGAATTCATATATTCAACATGAAATCAAGGGAATTCATACACACACACACATTGAAATAAAATTCAAAATAGATAAACAAATCAACTGTAAACATACCATTAAATAGATGTAAACAATAAGCATAATAACACCATGAGATTGAGTCAAAGCTTTATTATATTAACTCAACTATTCATGTACATGGGTTCTTCTCTGTGTTCTTAATCTCTACAACTCTACAACTTACTCAAATGATACAATTGGGAATGATACAATGATACAAGCGAGGGTTTATTTCTATCCGTTTTCCCTCCTATACAACAAGCTATCTAATCTGAAATAAAAGCTACAACAACTTTTCATAAATTATAATAAATTCCTCTTTATCCGACAGATGTGATCAACGATCAATATCCGTTTACAATCTCCAAAACATAAATGTAAATACATCTGCTAGCTATTACATTAATGTGTCTTCATTTAAATTTAAAACATTTTCAAAATGTGAGCTAGTGCATATCCAACTGCCTTCTACTTTTGCGCTTGCTTTGCTAGCTTCTTACAATGCTGCTACATCATACTCCTTTGGCTAGAAAATTCATGAAATCTTGTTCATGAGCTTCGACAACGTCTGTCCATGCCTTCGGATATCTGTTTCTCTCTTCCAACTGGTATCTTCAATCGGATGTCTTTTCCATTTGACCAAATACTCAAAGTATGTTTTCCTTCAGGTCTTCTTCCCGAATCTCCGATCAATAATATTTTCCATCTATGGCCTTTTAGCTACAGGCATCTATTTAACCCATTGGAATTCCTTCTGATCCTCAGATCTTTCTGTTCCGGTTTCATTAGCTTTGTAAGGATACAGATTGACTATGTTGAAGATGGGTGATATTTCTACCCCATCTGGTAATTCAATCTCATAAGCATTTTCTTCAAACTTTCTTGTGATCTTACACGGTCCAATTTTCTTCATCTTCGGTTTATTGTACGTTCCTCTTGGGAACCTTTCTTTTTTGAGATGCGCTAGAACCAAATCACCTACTTCAAACTGAATTTCTCTTCTATGTTGATATGCTCTTTGCTTGTATTCCTGGTTGGAATTTTCTAATCGCTTTCTGGTTTCACTATGGAGCTCCTGCATTTCTACTACAAAATCCTCTGCGCTAGCACTCCTAAATTTGTTCTTCTCTACACCTTTCAACTCAGAGACTCCCCTCGGATGCATTCCATACAATATCTAGAATGGGATCTATCTCGTGCTCCTGTTTAGTGAATCATTGTAGGCAAATTCTGCTTGTGAAAGAATCTGATCCCACTGACTGTGATGTTCAGCCACCAAAATCCTCAACAGATCTCCCAAACTTTGATTCAATGCCTTAGTCTGTCCATTCTTCTGAGGATGGTATGATGAGCTAAAAGATAAATTTGTTCCCAACTTCTTCCATAGGGTCCTCCAGAAATGACCAACAAATTTGGTATCCCTATCCGATACAATACTCTTGGGTAAGCCGTGAAGTCTAACAACTTCTTTGAAAAACAGATTGGCAACATGTGTTGCGTCACTGGTCTTCTGACATGGTATGAAATGTTCCATTTTAGAAAATCTATCAACTACCACAAAGATTGATTCACAACCCCTTTGCATCCTTGGAAGTCCTAACACAAAATCCATACTTATCGCATCCCATGGCCTCTTTGGTAGTGGCAATGGATGATACAAACCTGTATTCTATTTCTTTACCTTCGCGTGATGGAAAATCCTACATCTATTCAGGAATTTATTTACATATGTTCTCATCCCTGGCCCATAGTATGAACCATTCAATTGCACAAATGTCTTTTCATGGCTAAAATGTCCAGCCAATCCTCCACTATGTTTTTCCTTCAAGAGGTTCTCTCTCATAGAACTATTTGGAACACATAACTGATTACCCCTAAACAATAGTCCATTCTGAATCATATATTCAATCCATTGGCTTTTGTCTCTGAGAACTAGATTCTCACATTCTTCATAGGCTTCTTTAAAATCTACATCATCCTTGTACATTTCCTTGAGGTTATTGAAACCTAAGGTCTTTACTCTAAACTCTCGCAGAATCAAACATTTCCTACTCAAAGCATCAACAACTTTGTTAGCAGTTCCAAAAATGTTCTTTATAACAAAAGTAAAATTATGCATGTATTCAACCCATTTTTCATGCTTTTGGTTCAGTTTCTCCTGTCGGGTTATGAATTGTAAAGCATGGTTATCGCTATACAAAACAAACACTTTTGGAACCAGGTAATGTCTCCATTATTTCAACGCCTGTATGAGTGCATAAAATTCCTTGTCATACGTTGAATATTTCACTTTTCTCTCATTCAACTTCTCACTGAAGTATGCAATCGGCCTGTTTTCTTGGCTTAAGACTGCTCCAATCGCAAATCCATTTGCGTCACATCTCACTTGAAATGTTTTGCTGAAATCTGGTAGAACTAGAACTCACTGTTCAATTATCTTATCTTTCAACAATTTGAAACTCTTCTCTTCTTCCTATGTCCAATGAAAATATTTATGTCTTTTCTTAACTGTGTCCATCATCGATGCACATATTCCACTGAAATTTCTAATGAACTTTCTGTAAAAACTAGACAATCCATGGAAGATTCTAACTTCAAAGATACTCTTTAGTGATGGCCAATCCTTGATTGCTTTTACCTTCTCAGGATCCTTTTTCAACTCATTTGAAGAGATCACAAACCCCAAATAAATGAGTTCTATCTTCATGAAAGACGAATTCTTTAGATTTATCAAAAAATTCTCTTGTTGTAACCTTCTCATTAATGCAGCTAAATTCTCCATATGTTCCCCTTCAGTCTGACTGAAGATCAGTATATCATCAAGATATACGATTACAAACTTTCCTATGAAATCTTTCAATACTTCGTTCATCAGCCTCATAAAAGTATTGGGCACATTTGTTAACCCAAACAACATGACAAGCCATTCATATAGTCCTTCATTCATTTTGAATGTTTTCTTCCATTCATCACCTTCCCTCATTCTAATTTGATGATATCCTCTTTTCAAATAAATATTTGAAAAAAACTTTTCTCCACTCAAGCAATCCATCAAGTCATCCATCCTGGGTAAAGGAAATCTATACCTAATGGTGATTTTGTTTATGTCCCTCTAGTCTGTACACATTCTCCAGCCACCATCTTTCTTTGGGATTAACACTGTAGGCACAATGCATGGACTCAAGCTTCCTCTGACTAATCCTTTGTCCATCAAATCCTGGACTTGTATTTTGACCTCTTCATTCTCTTGCGGTGTCAATCTGTACACTTCTTTCTTTGGTAAACTCACTCCAGGTATAAGATCAATGTGATGACTTATGCTCTTGATGGGTGGCAACGAACAAGGTAATGCGTCCACCACTATATCAACAAATTCCTCTTGCAGTTCTTGAATTTCCTAAGGTAAATCATCTACCTTGGTACTGGTCAAGACAACTCTGGGTTTTCTTACCACAACAAACTGCATGTCTTCTTCTTCCTTGACTTCATCAAGAAGCACCTTCCCACTCATGAGAAGTATAGTATTGTTCACCTCTCTTTTCACCTCCTTATCCTTAATTGGCAACAACATATGTGTTCTACCATTCTTCTCCAAGGTGTATGTATTTTTTCTCCCATCATGAACAACATTTTTGTCATATTTCCATGGTCTCCCCAACAAAAGATGACATACATCCATGTGAATAACATTACATAAAATTTCATCCTTATATCCCCCTATTTTAAATTCAACTAAACATTGTTTAGTGTCAGTTACCCGATGTCCTTTTTGTAACCATGAAACTTTGTATGGGCTTGGATGTGCAACAGTCTATAATTCCAACTTCTCCACCATCTCTATGGATACTAGATTATCTGTTATCCCACTGTCCACTATCAATTTGCATACCTTATCCTTGGTCTTGCAAGCAGTTCTAAACAAACTATTTCTCTGGACTGGATTTTCTATCTCCTTCTCTGCCTTCAAGAGTATTTTCCGCATCATTAAGGATCTTTCACCTTCTGCATCTTCTGCTTCAAAATCATGACTTTTCACTTCTGAAATGTGATCTTCGCCTCCATCTCTTTTTTCTATCAATACATTCAAAAGATTTATGTATGATATTTCCACAAAAAAAACATTTTATCTCACCTCCTTTGCCTCTTCCTCTTCCTCTGGATCGCAGAAAAGTGTTTCTGTCGGCATACTATCTCCCCTGTGAAATTCCTCCTCTTTTAGGGTGAGTATGTGGTTTCTTTTCTTCTTCCTTTAGCTTCCGAGTCCTGTCCTAGGAAATTTCTTTTCTTCTTCTCTGACTTCAACCTCAGCCTCTTTGACATTTTTTTCGGGCCAATTTGTCTTCAGTCTTCAGGGCCATTTGATAAAAATCTTTCACCTTACTGATGGATATCATGGTTATTTCATATGGAAGCTCGTATCTCAAGCCATTCAGGTATCTGACAACCTTTTGATCATCACTTTCATGATGACCTACTCTAATGTTTAATCTGTAGAACTCTTTAGTGTATTCCTTCACTGTCATCCCTTTTTGTCTCAAATTCCGCATTCTTCGAAACATATTAATTTGGTAATCTCTGGGTATAAACTTGGCTTTCATTTTTGAGACTATTGTATCCCATCTTTTGATTCTCTCTTTTCCTTTGCAATGCCTATCATCCTGCAGTTCATCCCACCACAGTGTTGCATGTCCTTTAAGTCTAGTGACAACATGTTTAACTTTCTTATCTTCCTCGACATCCTCACAGTCGAAGTATTTATCCAGAACTCTAAACTAATCTAGTAGCTCTTCAACGTATAAGTTTCCTTCATACATCAGAATGCCCATCTTTTCTCTAGATCCGATTCTTGTAACAACTCAGAATAGACGTTCTTTTGCAGCGTCTTCGACTGCGACTTCTTTTTCAGGTCCAACCTCATTTTCTCTTTCGGCTTAACTGACATATCTAGCATCAACTATATGTCTCTGTGTTGTTTCCATAGAATCTAATCGAGCACGAAGTTCCCTCATTTCCCTTTCCATAGATGGATCAGGTATTGGTCTCTCTCTCCTTCTTGGAGGCATTGTTTCAATATGTTCCCCCATAGAAAACAAAAAGATAATTGTAGGCTAAGCTATGATACCACTCTGATGCAACACCCCCTACCTCAGTAGGTTCTACGCAATCTCCCAGTCTTAGGATCATTATTTATCTTCCCCTTGAATCAAATTGACTCTTTGGGTTCCCATATAAATATCTAACACACACTGGTGTGCATCCAAAATTCCTTATGAGTTATGCCTATGAAAATCAAGCACTAGGTGCCAACTCTCTCCCTCGTGATCACTGATATGACCACAACCTTCACCCAAAAGGGTACTTTGGGTTTCATGACTTCGTGATCCCAGATGTGATTCCTCCTGTCTCTTCAAACCCCAAACCCCCGAAAAGGTTAACAGGAAATTGGTTTCTCCCGTGACTTTACTTTGACGTGACCTTCGAGTACAGTCTGGGCCGCAGTCTTTCGGCACCTGGGATTTCGCATATTGACGAACTAAAATGAAACCAGTCCCATCACCGATAGCCTAAATCATGATATATCCTTGCCACAAATTAATGTCTCTATTCTCTCGCGATTTGACGGTTCTGACTCTATCGAGACTTCGTGAATCGAGAGTCCACGACTCTCAACTCTGAGTCACTACTTCCTCCACTTCCCAAATTCTGAAACACGAAATTCGTGCATGATATCAATGACTCCAGTTGATCTGGATCCAATGGCCTATATTCCTCTTGAGCTTCGGATGCTGATTAATTCTCGGCCTTATCTTCCTTTCTGGTTTAAATATATCCAATGACCCACAGTAAATCGACACTTCCCCATGAAGTGATTCTACCATTCAATTAGACTTCTAAAAGATTTCTTCGCCCAAGCACCACGGCCTCAACCTTTTTGAGTTTTTCCGTCTGTTGGCTATCTTCCACACATGCCTTCCCTTGAATTGTTCAAATTTCTCCCCCTCCCAGCGTTTCACTCACAAACTAAAGGATTCAAAAGGTTTTCTACAAGCACTCCTTGTGGCATTAGCAAATAACCTCAGGTTATTTGACCCTTCAACTTTGTGCACTCCTCTGCAACAAAACTCCTTCAACTGTCCCAATGGTTGATAAAGTCTAGGATTTCAACCGGCCTACGCACACCTTGCACGACTCTATGATACCTTTGCACTTCTGTTGGTATGAGCACAATAATATCTCTCCTGAGCTTTCTGATATAAAAATCATAACTTCGTTGACACACACCTTGCGGACTTTCACTGCACTCTTTATAGGAGTTCTCAAGAAGCGAAACAATTGAAACTCATTCTTCCCTCCTCTCATACTTCATAGATTCAACATGAAACCAAGGGCATTCATACACACACACACATTGAAATAAAATTCAAAATAGAGAAACAAAGAAACTGTAAACATACCATTCAACAGATGTAAACAGTAAACATAATAACACCATGAGCTTAAGTCAAAGATTTATTATATTAACTTAAGTATTCCCGTACATGGGTTCTTCTCTGTGTTCTTACTCTATACAACTCTACAACTTACTCAACTGATACAATTGGGAATGATACAATGATACAAGTGATGGTTTATTTCTATCCATTTTCCCTCCTACACTACAAGCTATCTAATATAAAATAAAAGCTACAACAAATTTTCATAAATTATAATAAATGCCTCTTTATTCGATAGATGTGAGCAACACTCAAGATATGTTTACAATCTCCAAAACATAAATGTAAATACATCTCCTAGCTATTAGATTAATATCTCTTCATTTAAATTTAAAACATTTTCAAAATGTGTTTTGGTGCATATCCAACTGCCCTCTACTTTTGCGCTTTCTTTGTTGGTTTCTTACGATGCTCCTGCATCAAAATCCCAAGTGGGCTCAGCCCCATATATTCCATATTCCTTTGTGGAGATTTTCTTCTAGTAATTTTCCCACCAATGTTTTACATGGGGGAGATCCTTAAGGAGTGGGAAGGTGATATTTTCCCTGTCAGAAAAATTGTGAACAGAGAAATAACCTTCTAGCAGATTTTACCATTTTCTAGGGCATCTGCATCTATCTGTCCTTCAAATACGGGAATATAAAAATTGAATTGTACCTTTAAAGGTGAGGTGCCTCCAAAGTGTTCACTTGATTAATATTCACTTGTTTTTATCGGCAGACATTGATGGATGTGGGAAAAAATCTCCATTATTTCGTTCCTCTGTCACGTGAGAAATTGCTCAAGCAATAGATTAATAGAATCTTTTGTTTCGTAATTTTTATTTTCTTCCACCATGGAGGGATTATTGGGTGTGTGAGAGAGATTTTCCTCAAGAGAGACAATATAGAGACCCAACTTGCTATACTTGGACCTTGTCGGGGACATGCTCTGAAAAACGATCAAGAGGAGCCTCCTCTGATACCACTAATCCATATTATTTTCGGGACGAAATGAGAGCGGATATATAACACATAAATATATAGAGATATTGAAAGAGATACAATAATATAACATAGATATATCAAAAATTTAACCAGAGGCACAAATATAAAGTAATACACAATTTCTATTAATGTGTGAAATGTATAGAACTGTAAAAATACAGAGTGAAAGACTTGCTAGAATATAGGCAACTTATCTCTGAGAAGAGATGTGATGGCTACTCGTATTCACAAGAATATGACTGTTACAATGAGGCTCAAAGGCCTTTTTAACATAATTAAAATCCAAAACCCTAACACCGAAAGATGAAAAACCAAAAGGTTTGTGGGCCCCAATGGGGGCAGTTGATACGTCAACTTCCCTGGGGTGTAACTTTTGCATACAATCTCCTTTTGAGGCACTTGATAAACTATTAGAAAGAAATAACTGAGGACAACTATTTTCGACTGGATTAGGTCAGTCCCATTTGCAGTGTCTTGGGCCCCAAATAAAAAAAAAATGTTGTTTAGGGCCTCAAAATGGCCCCAGAAGTTTGGAACCCAAAAAACTCCCAAAAAACTGCGAAGATGGAAAATTGTTTTACGTGCCTGTGGAATAGGTGGGTGGCCATCGATATCCACCTAGATGAATCCTCCCTCCTTAGGCAACAATGGTATCCATTGAGTTGAGTTCCCATGGGAGAGAGGGAAGCGTTTGTTGAATTTGAATCTTGGTGAGCTACTTGCCTTGCTCAAGACGTCGCACTACTCAGTTTGTGGAAGGTTGTAACGAGCCTATCACTGGTGGGTTTGAATTTTTTCAACCATTCAGGCTACCTGAGATGACTATGTGCATAAGGAATCTTTGTGTTTTGCTGCAATCATTTCGACCTTCTTCTATTGTATAGAAGGTGCTTGGGACGAAGTTGTAACTGTGGTTGCAATATCCATCTGTTCCCCTTCTGAACATATTGTGAAGAAGATAAATTTTGTAGTATGAGATACTACCTTGCGACACTGTTTAGGTGTAACAGTAGTTTGAAATACCTATGGTATTGTGTAGAGATGACCCCCTATAGAAACAATGACACTGCGGGGTCGAGACTCATAAACAAAATGGAGTTTCCACATATATGACTAGCCCAAGAGAACATCACAGAAATATAGCGGGTCAACATCACATAATACCTCATACTTGAAGGGATGGATGTCGTATGAAAATCGACACTGGTAGATGACACAGATATCTCTTCCCTAGTGAAGCCACCCGATGTTGTATGGTTTCATGTGTGATGTTTTTGACAATCCCAATTGTTTGATGACCTATGTTGATATGAGGTTCTTATGGCATCGCTATCAACAATAAAATGTAGTGGGGTCCCATTCACCCACATATGTGAATGAAAAAGGTGCCCCCCCTCTTTAGGATCTGTTGGTTCTTTTGTTTAATTGTCATAGTCTTGATAATAATAGTGGGATTTGCATTGATGATATGTATTCAATCGATATTTTTTGAATTAGGTTGTGAATAAGGGTTCAGTTCCTTCTCTTTGATATCAGACACCAATGACTATTTTGAGCAACATTCATCGGTGTTGTGTGAGGGGATGTTGAGGAAGTTACACCATTTTCCAGTGTCCTTCTTCGTCTTTCCATGAACCTTCTTTTCACGTGGCTTGGAATGGTTTTCGTAGACTATTTGTTAGATCCATCTTTATCATACTTTGGTTGTTGAGTATTTACAGACCTGATCTCGCGTTTGTTTTAGTGTTTTCTTCTGCTCGATTTTAACAACATATCAATAAGAAACACCCAGTGATGATATCTCCAAAAAATCCATTTCAGTTTGGATGTATCTATGTACAGCCCCATGGTATTTCAGAACCGGATGTCGATCATAGTCTTTGATATCTAGCTTGGTGCAAAAGGTATGGAAGGTATTGGTGAACTCCAAAACTTCTTGGCCCCTCTCTTTCCACAGTGTGGTCCATCTCATGTAATGGTCCTCATAGTTTCCAATAGTGTAATATTGTTCCTTGACCGCATCCACAAAAAAATACCAAGTGGGATCGACCCCACATATTCCATATTCCTCTGTGGAGCTTTGATCCCACTAAGTTTTCCACCAATATTTGACATGGGGGAGATCCTTAAGGAGTGTGAAGGTGATCTTTTCCCTTTTGGAAAAATTGTGAACAAAGAAATAACCTTCTAGTAGATTTAACCATTTTTCTATGGCATCTACATCTATCTGTCCCTCAAATACGAGAATATCAAAATTAAATCGTACCTTGAAAGGCGAGGTGCTTCCAAAGTGGCCACTTGATGAAGACGCACATATTTTTATCGGCAGAAGTTGAAGGATGTTGGAAAAATTGTCCATCATTTCGTCTCTCTATCGTGTGAGATCTTTCTGAAGCAACAGATTAACAAAATCTCCAGATCCATCATTTTTATTTTATTCCTCCATGGAGTATTTCTTGGGCATTTGAGGGTGGTTTTCCTCAATATAAACAATCTTGCGACACAACTTGCTATACTTGGACCTCTTCGGGGACATGCATTGAAAAACGATCAAGAGCAACTTGCTCTAATACCACTGATCCAGATTATTTTCGACATGAAATGAGAGAGGAGATATATCACATAAATATAAACAGATATTGAAAGATAAAAAATAATATAACATAGATATATCGTAAATATAACAACATGCATAGATATACTGTAATAAAAAAATTCTATTAATGTGTGAAATGTACATAACTATAAAAATATAGAGTGAAAGAGTCGCTAGAATGGTGGTAGCTTATCTCTAAGAAGAGATGTGATGGCTAGTTGCATTCACAATAATATGATTGTTACAATGAGTCTCGAAAGGACTTTTTAACATAAGTAAAATCCAAAACTCTAACCCTGAAAGATGAAAATCCAAAAGGTTTGCGGGCCCAGATGGGGGTAGTTAATACGTCAACCTCCCAGGGGTGTCACTTTTGCATGTGATCTCTAGTTGGGGTGCTCAATACACCATTGGAAAGGATTTACCAAGAAGAACTATTTTTGACTGGCCAAGATTAGCGCCATTGTTAGTCACTTGGGATCGATATCCCCAAAAACCATCGTTTAGGCCTCAAAACGACCCTGAAAGTTTGGAACCTGAAAAAATGCAAAGATGGAAAATTATTTTTCGAGCCCATGGAATAGGTGGATGGCCACCAATATCTACCTGGATCAATCCTCCCTCCTTATTAAGCAATGGTATCCATTGCATTGAGTTCTCGGGGGTGAGAGGGAAGTGTTTGTTGAATATGAATCTTGGTGAGTGTTAATGTTTATGCCATTATTATAGTTCTTTGCATTTCATTAGATACGAGCATAATAAGAACAAGATCACTGAGAAATACACATTCACAAGAGACACA
>CBVK0102085105.1:0-27074 GCA_900067695.1 Picea abies | reverse complement strand
CCAATACAAAAAGTCCTCCCCAAGAGATGTGCCACTTTTCTCCCTCTCTCCAACTAGTAATTATAGCTTGCCTCATAAGAGAATGAGGAAGTGAGTTGTGTGTTTGAAGTGAGGGGCTAGCCTCTTATTTATACAAGACTAGCACGTGTGAAAGGTCACAGCTGGTAGGAAATACCTCTCACTCTGGGTGGGTAAACCCACCTTTAATTAATTCTGGGTCTTCCATAATAACTACTGTGGCTGACTTCTTATTCTGCCCTTTGTAATTGTCCAATGACCAATCCGCAAAAGGGGATTTGGTCCTTATACAATTACCAACATGATTAATCCTCAATGGGGATTAATCCAATAACAAAAATAATAACAATGACATGATTAATCCTCAATGGGGATTTAATCCAATAATAAAAATAATAATAATGCTCTTCGCAGTTACATTATTTCAACAGTGAGCTGCTTGCCTTGCTGGAGATGTTGCACTTCTCGATTTGTGGAAGGCTATCACGAACTTGTTGCTGGTGGGGTTGACTCTGTTCAACCAGTCTGGATACCTGAGATGAATATGTGTAGAAGGAATCTTTGTGTTTTGCTGCAATCTTGTCAATATGCTTCTATTGGATAGAAGGTTCTTGGGTCGAGGCTACAATATTCTTATGTTCCCCTTTTGAACAAATTGTGAAGAAGATAAATTTTGTAGTATGAGATACTACCTTTCGACACTGTTTAGGTGGGACAATAGTTGGAACTAGCTATGCTACTCTGTAGATATGACCCCCTAGAGAAAAAATGACACTGTGGGGTCGAGACTCATAAACAACATGGCGTTTCCACATATATGTTTGGCCCAAGAGAACATCACAGAAATCCAGTGGGGAAACATCACATAATACTTCATCCTTGAATGGATGGATGTTGTATGACAATTGACACTACTGGCTGACAAGTAGATCTCGTCCCTGGTGAAGCCACCCAATGTTGTATGGTTGTAGGTGTGGTGTTGTTGACAATCCCAACTGTTTGATGACCTCTGCTAAGATGAGGTTCTTTTGGCTTCCACTATAAACAATAAAATGAAGTGGGGTCCCCTTCACCCACATCTATGAATGAAAAAGGTGCTCCCCATTTCCAAGAACTGTTGGTTCTTCTAGTTGAATTTTCGGGGTTGCGAAAATAACAGTGGGATTTGTGTCAATGATCTGTCTTCTATCAATATTTTCTTAATTAGGTTTTGAATTAGGGTTCAAATCCTTCTCTTTTATCTTGTACACCAATGAATTTTTTTAGTGACAATCATCGGTGTTGTGCTATGGGAATTTGTGGAAATCGCACCATTTTTTAGTGTCCTTCTTCATCTTTCTGTGACCCTTCTTTTCCTATGTCTTGTATTGGTTTTTCGGAGGATATTTGTTAGAGTCATCTTTATCATACTTTGGTTGCATATTTGTAGTCCTGAACTCCTATTTTTTTTGGTGCTTAAATTTATGATCAATTTTAACAGCATATCGAAGAAACACCCAGTGATGAGATGTCCAGAAAATCCATTTAAGTTTGGATGTATCTGTGTAGAGCCACATGAAATTTTAGAAATAGATTTCACTCCGAGTATTTGATACCCCACTTGGTGAGAAAGGTATGGAAGGTATTGGTGAACTACATAACTTCTTGGTCCCTCTTTTTTTGAAGTGTGGTCCATCTCATGTACTGCTCCTCATAGTTTCCAATAGGGTAATATTGTTCCCTAATCGCATCCACAAAAATATCCCAAGTGGGCTCGACCCCATATATTCCATATTCCTTTGTGGAACTTTGATCCTAGTAAGTTTTCCACCAATGTTTGACATGGGGGAGAGTCTTAAGGAGTGCGAAGGTGATATTTTCCCTGTCGGAAAAATTGTGAACAAAAAAATAACCTTCTAGTAGATTTAACCATTTTCTAGGGCATCTGCATCTATCTATCCTTAAAATATGATAATATAAAAATTAACTTGTACCTTGAAAGGAGAGGTGCCTCCAAAGTGGTCGGTTTATGAATAAGCATTTGTTTTTATCGACATGCATTGAAGGATGTGGGAAAAATCTCCATCATTTCATCCCTTTGTCGCGTAAGAGCTTGCTCAAACAACATATTAATAGAATCTTCTTCTCCGTCACTTTTATTTTCTTCCACTATGGAGGGTTTCTTGGGCATGCAAGAGATATTTTCCTTAAGAGAGACAATATCGAGACCCAACTTGCTATACTCGGACCTCGTCGGGGACATGCATTGAAAAATGATAAAGAGAAGCATTCTCTCATATTACTGATCTGGATTATTTTCGGCACAAAATGAGAGCGAAGATATAACACATAAATATATAGAGATATTGAACGAATGATAATAATATAAAAATGATATATTGGAAATACAACAAGAGGCACATATATACAATAATACACCATTTCTATTAATGTGTGAAATGTATAGAACTGTAAAAATGCAGAGTGAAAGACTCGCTAGAATGGTGGTAACTTATCTCTGAGAAGAGATGTGATGGCTACTTGAATTCACAAAAATATGATTGTTAAAATGAGTCTCCAAATTAATTTTTAACATAATTAAAATAAAAAACCCTAACCCCGGAAGATGAAAATCCAAAAGGCTTGCAGGCCCCAATGAGGGTAGTTGATACATCAACTTCCCGGGGGTGTAACTTTTGCATACAATCTCCATTTGGGGTGCTTGATACACCATTGGAAAGGTATATCTGAGAAGAAGGATTTTTTATTGGCCCAAGTCAGTGACTTTGGAAATCACTTGGGACCCAAATCCCCAAAAGACGTCGTTTAGGGCCTCAAAATAGCCTCGAGAATTTGGAACCTAAAACACTGTCAAAAATATGCGAAGATGGAAAACTCTTTTTTGAGCCTGTGGAATAGGTGGGTGCCCATCGATATCCACCTAGATAAATCCTCCATCCTTAGGAATAAATAGTCTCCATTGCATTGAGTTCCTGGGGGGAGAGGGAAGTGTTTGTTGAATCTGAATCTTGGTGAGATACTTGCCTTGCTAGAGATGTCACATTGCTTGGTTTGTGGAAGGTTGTCACAAAACTATTGATGGTGGGGTTGACTCTGTTCAACTAGTCGAGCTACTTGATATGACCGTGTGCAAAAGGAATATTTGGGTTTTGATGCAATCTTATCGATCTTCTTCTATTGGATAGAAGGTGCTTGGGACAAGGCTGTAGTGGTTGAAGTATTGTTTTGTTCCCATTTTGAACAGGTTTTGAAGATGCTAAATTTTGTAATATGAGATACTACCTTGCGTCACTATTTAGGTGGGATAATAGTTGGAACTAACTCTGGTATTCTATAGAGATGACCCCCCAGAGAAATAATGACACTGTGGGGTTGAGACTCATAAACAACATGGCGTTTCCGCATATATGGCTATCCCAAGAGAACATCATAGACATCCAGCAGGGAAACATCACATAATACCTCATCCTTGAAGGGATGGATGCCGTATGGAAATATACACTGCTAGATTACATAGAGATCTTGTCACTAGCGAAGCCACCTGATGTTGTATGGTTGCGAGTGTGGTGTTATCAACAATACCAATTGTTTGACAACCTCTGCTGAGATGAGGTTCTTCTAGCTTCCACTATCAGCAATAAAATGCAGTGGGGTTTCCTTCACCCACATCGAGGAATGAAAAAGGTGCTCCCACTCTTCAGGATCTGTTGGTTATTCTAGTTGAATTGTTGGGGCCATGACAATAACAATGGGATCTGTGTCGATGATCTATCTCCTATAGATATTTTCTGAATTAGGTTTTGAATCAGGGTTTAAATCTTTCTCTTTGATATCGACCACCAATGATTGTTTTGAGTGACATTCATCGGTGTTGTACAAGGGTATTCTGTGGAAATATCACCATTTTCCATTGTTCATCTTCGTCTTTCTGTGACCCTTATTTTCCTGTGGCTTGGACTGGTTTTTTGGAGGTTGTTTGTTAGAGCCGTCTTTATCATACTTTGGTTGTTGCAGATTTGTAGAACCAAAATCCCGTTTTGTTTTGGTGCTTAAATTTCTAATTGATTTTAACAACATATCGATAAGCAACACCCAATGATGAGATGTCCAGAAAATCCATTTCAGTTTCGATGTATCTGTGTAGAGTCACATGGTATTATAGAACTAGATGTCGCTCAGAGTCTTTGATACCCATCTTGGTGTGCAAGGTATGGAAGGTATTGGTGAACTATAGAACTTCTTGGCCCCTCTCTTGCCACAGTGTGGTCCATCTCATGTATGGGTCCTCATAATTTCCAACAGGGTAATATTGTTCCTTGACCACATCCAAAAGAAAATGCCAAGTGGGATCAACCCCATATATTCCAGATTCCTCTATGGAATAGCCATATATAAATATAAAATGATAATGATAATGATAATAATAATATCACATAATATTTTATTAAGATCACTAATCAAATTATATATATATATATATATATAATATGACTCTATCTTATTTATTTTGGATTTTTGAGTAAATTGCTAGTTCATGAGCAAGATAGACAAATACTTAAAAAATATATAGCAAAGTTCAAGTGGAGAGAGAGAGAGAGAGAGAGAGAGAGAGAGAGAGATGTTCCCTTAGGTGTTTATCACATTGGATCCAATAATGAATATTCATGAATTACAAATGTGATATATGTGCCCCTAGTTGTTTATCACATTGGATCCAATAATGAATATTCATGAATGAAAAATGAGTGAATGTGTATTTATACACATTCTTAGAGGGTTTGGGCACTAGCTCCTAGAAGGTGACTAGGATGATTCATATGTAGTCTCATTAAATCAATCAATACACCAAGTAGTGGATAGACATGTGGCCTTAAGTGAATATTACACATACTCTTTGTTATAACAAAAATTAGCAGCCAAGGTGGAAAAGTTTCAATCACTAAGGTGCAAGCTCACGTTCAACTTAGGAAGGCTATTCATTGTCACCTCAACAAATCATCCCCTCACTTTAAGCTAGCTCTTCTCTAGCATAAGGGGGGTGACCCTAGTGTATATTAAAGTCCTAGTCTTAAGGTGTGAAATGTAGTGTTTTAGGACTTAAATCAAAGATGGATTGAGATATGGTTATGTTTTTTCAATCAAGGGAAGTTTTAGATGTACTTGAAGTAGGATGCAAATATAGTATAAAATGAGTATTCATGAGGTGCCTAGATTTTTTACAAATACAATTTCAAGTAATGTTATGATAGATGCAATTTTCAGATTTGCAAAAGAAAAGTCAATTTTAAGCAAGTTTATGATCTAGAAATGAAACTTTAGGTGCTCAAATGCAATTTGGAATTTACACTAAGTTACTGCACATACAAATTATAAACATAAATAGTAAAAAAAATGTTATTATGGTTTTCTTTTAATTAAACATAACTTTCATGAGTTTTGTTTGACCTCAACAACACTATGATTGACTGATATAAAATAGGTAGGAGGTTGGCCGAGGCTAGGCCAAAAGGGTGTGGTTAGATAGGCAGGATAGTGACCATTGTTTTAGGGAAGAAATAGGGTATGGTCATCAACCCTATTCTTTTTCTCCATTTTATCGACTGTGTAACTATATTGTGAGAGAAAGATTTGAGAACCTATTTATTTTCCTTTTCAATTTTAAAATAGTGTTGGGTTGGATCAAACGAACTCAGTATTGCACTGACCCATTCTCCTTGAAAAGGATAATATCTATTGTTTTCCATCAGGGTGTTCTCCTTATCCAATTAGTTGGGGGGACTGCCTTCTTCCTATATCAAGAGTACCGAAAGGGAAGAGACTATCAAACATGCAACAACCTAATCATTAGTGGGATGTTGCATGGTCCAATGATCGGTGACCATCCAAATTGAAGGAATTCCAGGTGTGGCATGTCACCTACGCTCGATGGTCGTGAACCACCATGATACCCTCATGAATCCATGCATCCATCCACATCCATCCTTCCACAAATCCATTCTTCCACCTTTTCTGACTCCCACCAATCCTCCGGTGGTTCACTCAACTAGACAACGTACCAAAAAACGCTATGAGAACTCATTTTTGAATGCATTGAATGCACCTCCATGCCCATTTTCAAATTTGAAATGAGTTGTGTTTTTTCGAGCTGTACATTACTCCATCCACACCCCATTTTCAAATTTTAAATGACCTAGATTTTTCTCCTGGGACAAGCTGTGGGAATCAAACCCCATCTGTTCTCTTTCTCCGAAATTGGAAGGAAGCAAGGTTGCAGAGAATACAAATGAGTGGGAAACAAATGAGTTGAGGTTGGATGCAGATATGGATTTGGGAGGTTTGGTTACTCTAGAGATATAGGATCCTTGAACGTATCTATTTTTGGTTTTGAATCCCATAACATAACCTCCTTAGGATTTTGTTCGATAGAGGGTCGATAATTTTTTTGATGTGACATTTAATATTTTATTACAATGAAGGAACTATTACGGTATGTTTGTATTTTCCTTCATCTCCTATCAGACCCTATATTCATTTGTTGTCATTTTAGATTAAACCTTGCTCAAAACCCTGCATTATAAATGTTTTTATTCTCCTTCATGTGTTTTACTTAATCACAACACTCCTTTCTCATTGTGGTGAATGTGGAAGACATGTTAAGTTCTCAAAATTACAAATACCCAGCATGGTGGTGAATTCAAAGGACACAATTTGGGCTTTGGTCTGATTTTGATATACTATATAAGTCATTCAACATGTTACATTTTTATTTTATTATATTAGATTTGTCCACAATGATGATGAACAAGACCTTCATTCTAATATTGTTTGTTGAAAATAAAACATATATTGTTTCCATATAGAAGGAAAGGTCCAATTTATTGTGTAGACCCATGTCCCACTTCATCCTATTCAATTCATAGGAGATATCTAGGATTAAGCGTTTCTCTAGTTTTTTAGAAATTATTAATTACCATATATGATCTTTGTTGCTACAAATGTCTTCCTTCAATGTTTTCCATGAAAACTTTGTTGATTAATCATTTCAACAAAAATCCTTCTCAGAAATCCTTAATAGATTAGATTAACATTATGTTATGCATCATGGATGTAAAATACAAACTAATTGCACAAAGTACTCGATCTCCTTAAATCCTAAGTTAGCGAATACCATTAATTCTTCTCTTCCGTCACTCAGTTTAACAAATTATGATTTTCAAATCCCCTAGTAACTAATATTTGCATTCCCACATATATCTATTTTAGAAATGAGAAACTTGACCTTGAAACTAATCTTTAAGGCACAACCTAAAGAGGGTTGTTATACAACAATTATCTTGTAACATAATAAATAAATAAAAATTGTTTATTAGAGAGGATCCATGAGATGGAAAGGTCGATCCATGTATCAATATGAAAATGAGGGATAGGGAAAAAAATTGCATAGAGAAGTGCATCAAAGTAAACATTTAATTTGACTTTCCACAACCTCTCATTTACATAATAAAAAATATTTGTCTAATCTCTCGTGTAGCTCCATATCCCACATAGGAACACCCAAGTCTTGTAGGGATCGATATCTAGCTAAGTATTAATTGAATTAGAAAATGAATATAGATATATTCATTAACTATTTTTGATTGCTATCAATATCTAATTTTGATTGCTACAAGATTAACTATTTCTTATGATATAAAACTATTTTATAGTTTCCACTTGTTCATTTTTTGCTCAATTATTTTTTATAGTTCTGTCCTATTTTACTTATCATGCTTAACATTATCTGTGGTGCTTAGCTTATTTATAAACATATTTTCTATGTGTTTGGTGTATGGGTTGTCCCAGGTTCTACCTTAGTTCTCCAACAAAACCATTTTCACCATCGACCCTTCTGGTAAACCAAAAGGCTACACTGCACATACAATGCATAAAACACTCTCACCTAATATGGTTTATGGGTGACTACATGAAGCAAGTGTACGTAGTCATGGAAGGGATTGGGCTTGTCCTTCATACTTCTATTCTACTTAAACATATATTCTATCATACCAATCATCAAATGTACTAATTTATTCATTCATAGTTTTCATTCTGCATACATATTTCTAGTGTGAATTGTAATTTGAACCATTCATTCATCTAACCATTAACCATAATTGAAGAAATAACTAAAATCTTTCAAACACATTGCAACACAATTTTTTTACCGTGGTTAACCCACCCTGGGGATACATCCACAAATATCTTCTTTTTATTTCTTCTTCTTCATCAAAGTGGCAATGCACACATTACATCATAGAACAATAGAGAGTAGTGAGGAAGATCATTGTTGCACCAAGATCCACAACTTGTGACCTAACCCTCAATTACATCAACTCCATCCGAGCTCCACAACTCTCATCAAAATACAGAGTCTAAGAAAAGAATAATACTCCCTCTCAACAAGGACACCAAAAAGATAACCATATGATAACACTCACAGATCTATATAGCTCAACCTACCTCATCCATCTTATATTTATACTACAAAATTGGGTTAAACCCTTAAAATATGACTCCAAAACCCTAACCCCAACATGGCTAGGTTTGTTCCACATATGTGCCATATTTCTGCAAATCCTGCCACATTTTGCTTCCTTTGCTCTTTGTCACATTGGTATTCTTTATTTTCCAGAGTCATTTGTTCCCTTTGGCCCACTTTACCTCGCTTTCTTCACTTACTCCCAAATATTCCTGCTCCAACAGGCCCCCAACACTAACGTGTGGCTCCTCCTGAGCTACAAAGACTTAGCTCACTTTCTGCAATGCATGCAACTTCTTTTCCATATCTGTTGTTGTTTCTTTTTCCTGTGCATCCTTCTCTGCCAATGTCTCCACATATTGTGTTCTCATGTGCTCTTTCAACACTTCCATACTTTCTGCATGTGTTTATGCTAGTCTTCCTTTCTATGTCTACAATTTTTCTATCATTCTTTTGACTGCTTGCTGTAATGGCTCCAATTGGGTCTGCCTTACTTGTTTTTCTCCTTGTATTTCCTTTACCTCTGCTTGTAGGTTTTTCATCTCCTGTGTGGCCCTCAATATCAAGGATATGTCCATTGTCTTCTACCTCATATTAAGGTCCTGAACTGCCATAGTCAGTTTCTCCTCTCTTTTCTCTAGATACTTGATCTTCTCATATTCTTCTAGGCTGGTCCAAATATGCACACGCCTGTCATAAAACTCTTCAAATTATTTTACTTCCTACTCTATTCTATCTACATGTGCAGTATCATGCTGCTATGTTTGTTCTCATACTTCTGGGGGTGTTCTTGGAGTTAGTTTTTCTGATAATTTTGTTATCTCATGTTTATATTTCTCTATTTCCTGCACAATATTTTGTATGTTTTCTTCTTCTGTGAACTCTAGTGCCTAACCTTAAGAGGTTCCATCTTTCTTGTATTGCGCGTGAATTACTGTCTCTCTTGCTTAAGAACCCTCTATTTGCACTCTTGTTTCTCATAAATCATGAAGTGTTGAACTCTTTAAAAATTTTCCCTTTTTATAGACTTGGTCATGAATGTTTTAATGAACACATTCTTTTTTGTTCACCCTTTTTTTCCCCTTTTCTGGTTATTCTCCATCCCGTTGTGCGGTGTTTAACTTTTCTTGCGCACAATCTTATGAATTCTATCACACCAATTTTCTATCTGATGTGTGTTGTCATTCCCAACTATTTGTCTATCACTTATTCTCCTAACTACTTCTTTTTGGATTTTTCTTCATTCTTCTAGTTTTTTCTTCCTTTTTCTTCTTTGATCTTGTATTATTTACAATATGTACAATTCTACTTGTTTCACCGAAACTACTGAGGATTAGTAGGTTGATTTCCCCTATATAGTTTCAATAGACTACCATTCACCATTCCTTGAACTTCCTTGCCTGCTAAGTCTTGCAGTTGTACAACACCTCCATTTGTGACCAAATTTATCTGATATCACCCTAACCAATGCATTTTGAGCTTCCCCGTGTGCTGCAAATACTTGCTGTCGTAGAGGAGAAAAAATATCATTCCTTAAACTTATTCTTCTTTTTCTTGATATGCCTATCATTCCATGCTTTATATTTTTCTTTCTGTACCTATTGATGAAAACCAACTATGATTATTTTCTCTTCTAATTCCGTCAATTGAGCCAATATTTCCTACTCCACGCCTCTTTCTATCATATCTGTATTTGTTGCAATGCATAGAATTGGCATCAAATAATCTAAGGGAACTACTTATTCCTATCCATACACCAATCTAAAGGGTGTCTTCCCTGTTAGCTTCTTGCAGGTATTACTATAAGTCTAAAGTACTACTGGTACCTTCAAATCCCAATCATCTTTGTTCACATTACAAATCTTTGTTAAGGAATTCTCCAAAATCTTGTTGAAGGATTCCATTGTTCCATTTGCTTGAGGGTGATAAGGAGTACTCTTTTGGTGGTGTATCTTAAACTCTTCAAGCATTTCCTCAATTGTATTGTTGATGAAGTGAGTCCCCTAATAACTCATCAATATTATAGGACATCCAAACCTTGTCACTGAATGTTCAAATAAAAAGAGCATTGTAGTTTTTGTGTTGAAATCCTTTACTGGTATTTCCTCAGCCCATCTAGTCAAGTATTCTTTCATTGCAATAATATATCCGGCTCCTGATATTTTGTCTAGTGGATTAACCAGACATACAAAATATATTTCCCATTTATGGAACACTTGTAAAGTAACTTGATGTCTTAATGGAATCTCATCTCTCCTGGATGGATTTCCAACTCTTTGACAAACATCAAACTTTTGAAAGTATTCCTTTGAATCCTTATGAAATTTTGGCCACCATAATCCTACGTGCAATACCTTTTGCATGGTATCTTTTCCTGCATAATTCCCTCCTGCGACTCCTTCATTCACCTCGACTAAAATAATGGGTCTTTCATGCTCCATCACACATCTACATAAGATTCTCTCTGCTCCAAGTTTGTATAAATGACCTGCAATCAACTGATAGTCTAGAACTCTGACCACCAAATTTTGCTTCTATGCAGTAGTAAATTCTCTTGGTGAAAATCCTGTACTCAAAAACTCAACAATGTCAGCAAAATACTCATCATCTATCTATACTATAAATAAATGTGCATCTGGAAAGTTGTCTTCCAAGTTACTTGGTTCTTCTCCATTAGTTATCCTGGATAAGTGATCCGGTCCTACATTCAATATTCCAGGATTCACCACAACTTCGAAGTCAAATTCTTGGAAAAAAAGTATCCATCTTCTTATATTCCCCCCAACACTGTATTATTGACTAAGAATCTAAGAGAAGAATGATCTGTAAACATATTGAAATGTTTCCCTAACAAGTAATGTTTATATTTCTGCAAATCATACACCATAGCTATCCCTTCCCTTTCTGTAGTGTTATAGTTATTTTCTAAATATAATAACTTTCTACTTGCATATGCAATAGGGTGATCTATCTCACCTTCCCCTGGTTGGGTTAATATTGCTCCTAGTTCTATTGTAGATACATTCACATCCACATGAAATTCTTTTTCCCAATCCATAAATACTAAAATTGGTGCAATAACCATCCTCTCCTTCAAAATATCCAAACTCTGTGAGCATTCATCATTCCACTGATACTTGGTATCTTTCTTCAACAAATTCTCCATTGGCGTAGTAATCTGTGCATATCCTCTTATGAAATTTCTGTAATACTCTATATGTCCCAATGTACTCTTCAACTAATGAATTGAATTTGGTGGGGGTAAGTTAACTATGAAAACAATTTTAGCAAGATCAACCAACAGACCCTGTTTACACACCACATGCCCTCGAAAAATGTCAAAAGGTGTGCTAAAAATACATTTCTTGATATTCAATGATATTTGACATTGTTTTCATCTATCCAATATCATCCTTAATAATTCAACATGATCCTTCAACAAAATGAGCACTATCCAATCATCTAAGTAAACCTCCAAAAATTTATGAATAAAGTCCTTAAAAGCTATTACTAATACCCTAGAAAAAATGGTTGATGCATTCTTCAATCCAAATGGAATAACTATATATTGAAATGATCCCCACTCTATAGAAAATTTTGCCTTATGCCTATCTTCTAGTGCAATCTTGATCTGATGATAACCTAAAAATACATTTGTAAAAGAATAATCTTCTTGACCTCCAACATTTTCCAGTACTTCATCTGTAAATGGGGTAGGAAAAGGATCATGTAGGCAAACATCATTCAATTTTCTCAAATATACACAAATCATAATCCCTCCTTGTTTATTTTTATGCACCACCATAAGAACGATCCATTCTGAATCTTATACAAGTTATATGACGTCATCTTCTAGCATCTTGTCAATTTTTGTCTTCACCTTCTCTTTGTATATTTGATTCAATCTGTAAGGCCTATGTCTTATAGGTCTTTCTTATGGATTTAATGACATCTTCATCTCTCCTAGATCTCCTGCAATGATCCAGATTTTATGAGTAGAAAAAAACAAATATAGATTATTATCAAAATATTCTTAACAAAAAATAACATATATACAGTAAAATTGATTTCTATTCAATAAGGAAATAAGCTGAAACTGTAAAATGCAGTGGAAAAAAAGATTTCTAGAATGGTGGCGACTTATCTCTAAGATGAGATGTGACAGTTGCACTCATTGGCCATAAAATGATTACAATGAGGCTCTCAAGTAATATTACAATAATCAATAATGTCAAAATACCTAGACATTCAAAAACCTAACCCTAGGAGATGAAACACCAAAAGTCAGGTGGGCCATGTTTGTGTAAGTTAGCACATCAAGTTCTCGAGGTCGTAAATTTTGCATACGATATCCATTTTAGGCACACGATAGACCATTGGAAAGGTATATCTGAGGAATACACATGCTTCCTATGGAAATCCCTACACATGTTGACTTGTGCGAGCCCTAAAAATGTTCTATAGGGCCTCAAAACTGCCCCAGAATTCAGAGACCCGAAAACTAGGAAAAACCTATCGAATTGGAAAACTACCAAAATCAACTAGTTGGAATAAGTGGGAGGCCAAAAACATCCATATAGATTAGTAATCCTCCCTTAGGAAGAAATTATATCTATTGCATTGAGTTCCCCCATTAGATGAGAAAAGTTTTGTTGAATTTGCCTCTCGGTGAGCCACTTGCTTTGGTGCAAGAGTTTCCCTGCTTTGACAACTCAATAAATATGGATCCTTTGCTGGTGAGTCCCCTTGACCTATTTGTCCACAACATGATCACTTTATTCCTATTGTATGAAGTCAGGTTTGAGCTTTGTTGGTGTTAGTTGTTCTGCTATCTCTGAGGTGTCCAATAATGGTGGGAAATAAGGTCAAAGGAGATCCACATTGAACACTGGGTGCAGACCAAGAAAATGAGGAATGTTTAGCTCAAATGAATTATCACCCATAGCCTTGGTGATGGTGTAAAACTCATAACGGAGTGGGAGAAGCTTTTGATGGGGTCCAGTAAGGAATTCTTTCTACAAATGCAACCAAACTTTGTCTCCCACCTAAAACTTATGTGGCACCCATTGTTGATTATAGCATTTCTTGTACTTGCCAATGGAATTCTGTAATATATATTGAACCTGCTGATGGACGTGATGGATCCTCTCAATGAATCAGGTGTATTTTTTATCTTCATTTGGAGTAGGATATTATTTGGCCGAGGTTACTACAAGGGGTAGTGCAACATCTATGGGACCTAATGGTTGGAATCCCAACCCCACCTGAAAGAGGATGTGGCCAGTTGATCTATGCAAGGCTTAGTTGTAGATATGTTGGACATAGGGAAGACTCTCATCCCATGTGTGAGGGTTCTTGGAATTATACATCCACAGGATATGCATGATCATTCAATTTACAACCTCAGTTTGGCCATCTACTTAGGGGTGGAAGGACATGGATTTTTGAGCTTGGTGTCCAACAGTTACCAGAGGCTCAACCAGAATGTACTAAGAAATCAAATGTATTCGATCTGAGACAATGTTTTGTGGGATTCCAAAATGTAACTAGACTCGTTCAAAGAAGATCTTGGCAGTGACCTTTATTGTGATTCTCTCCTTGCATGTGTCCATAATCACCATCTTAGAAAAGCGATCAATAACCACAAAAACATAGTTATTTCTCCGCTTGGTGGATGGGAGGACCGACATATAGTCCATGGATATGGATTCCCATGGCTTGTTAGGAGTAGGAAGAGGAGTGTACATGCCCTATTTCTTAGTGGTCAGTTTGGAAATAACACATCCAGTGCAAGACCTGATATACTTGCTGACCTCCTATTGAAGTTTCAATGAGTAGAAATGTTTTTGCATCATTTCCACTCTCTTCTAGACACCAAAGTGTCCTACCACCCATCTGTAGTGGGATTCCCAAATCAACTTCTCTCCCTCACTTGATGGAACACATATATGTCCCAAATGACACAACAGGCCATCCTGAAGATGGAAATTAGCGACAACTGCATTTACACCCAACATTTGGTAGGTGGTGGAAAATTCTAGGTCTATCTCATAGAGTTGGGACCATCCAGAGGTTTCATGGCGACAATAGTCTAGCACTGTGGTGATTTATGCGACTGGTGGTCTACTGAGGGAATCAATGAAGCAGTTGGTGCTTCATGATTTATACTTGATGTTGAGGTGGAATTGATGCAAGTATGTGGACCACTTCTGATGGAATTCATTCTGCAATTTTCCTTATGTCTGCATGAACTGTAGTGGCTTATGATCAGTGTGGATGATTGTCTCCTTCTCCAAAATCTAATGTCTCCATTGGCGACATTCTTGCATAATGGAGTAAATTTCTTTGTCATAAGTAGGTTACTTATGGACATCATCTGATAGTGTCTTACTATGATAGGACATGAGGTGGTTGTGATAAGTCATAACAATTCCCACAACACAGTATAAAGCATATGTCTTGATATCAAAGGGATGTTGCAGGTCCGGTAGTGAAAGTAGTGGGGATGAGCATAAACACTGCCTCAAATAATCGAATTATTTTTGTTGGGACTAGTCCCACACAAATGTATCCTTACCACCACTCCTGGTTACTTCCCTGAGGGTCCATGCAATATGGGAGAATCCCAACACAAAACTTTGATAGAAATTGGCAAGGCCCAAGAATCCTTGAAGCTCACTGAGTGTGGTTGGGGCTGGCCAATCACGAATGACTAGAATCTTGGCTGGATCCACATGTACACCATGTTTATCAATGATTTATCCCAGGTAATGGAACCTTTCCATGCTGAAGGATAATTTTTCCAAGTTGGCATATATCTTGTGCTATCGTAGGGTGTGCAGAACCTATTGAATATGTTGCAAGTGTTCTGCCTAAGTCTTGATATAAATGAGAATGTCATCTAGATACACCACTACAAAAGTATTTGTGAATGGTCACACGATATCATCCATCATCCTCATGAAAGTGTCTGGATCATTTGTCAAGCCAAAGGGCATGACCAACCATTTGAAAAGACCTTCCTTTGAATTGAAGGAAATATTCCATACATATGTTTGTTCTATTAGGACCTGGTGGTATCCAGACTTCAGATCGATCTTACTAAAGTATTTGTCCCCCGTGAGTTGATCAAGGAGTTCGTAAATTCGGGGAATCGGGTACTGGTTTCTGAATGTGATTTTATCTAGGGCCTGATAATCAATGCAGAGTTGCCAAGTTCCATCTTTCTTCTGTACCAACATGACTGGGTTCTCACAAGGTGATGAGCTGGGATGGATGTGAAACTTGTGGAGAAGTTCTTGGATCTGCCACTTGATGTTTTCATTCTTTAATAAAGAGCGGTGGTAGATTGTCCCATTGGGCAGTGGTGCATCGAGGGTCAGATCAATGGGGTGCTTGACCTAACAATGTAAGGGTACCCCAGTAGGTGAGGAAAAGATATCCGAGTATGCTTCCACGACCTTATCCACTTGCTTCTGCTGTGTGGAGAGGTCGGTCATAGAGACCTTGTATGTGGCTGTGATATTTCACTCATTTTGAGAGTGAATCAAGAGGAAGACAAACTTCTCCATGTAAGAGATGACCTTCCTACATTGCTTGGCAAAGATCAAGGAAATAGCAATAGGTGGGACTCCCTCCTCTATCCTGTATAATTTCTTGTTCAAAGTAATAATAACACTGTGAGGCCTAGAATCATATACAACATGGAATTTCCATAAATATGGTTTTCCTAAAAGAACAGTAGAAAATGAGAGAGGGGAAACATAAAAAAGTACTTCGTCTTTGAAGGGCTTGATTCCATATGACACGCGACATTATTGGCTAATGCAGATGTTGCTTCCTTGATGGAGACATCCTATGGTGTAGGGTTGTGGCTGTGGCACTGTCGACATGGCGAGTCACTTGACAAACTATTTTGAGATGATGTTCTTTTGGATACCACTATCAATGATGAAGTGCAGTGGGGTACCCTTCACCCAAATTTGTGAATGAAAAAGCTTCTCTCCTTCCTCTGGCTCATCTAGTTCACTGAGATGGAGCTTGGTGGTAGAAATGGTAACCCTAGGTTCTACATCAATGATCTGTCTCCCCCTTTCTGGTTCTCAATTAGAGTTAGAACCCACATCTGATTCAGATGCTTTCACCTCAGCCACCAATGACTTCTTTGAACGAAAATCAATAGTGTTATGCCAGGGGCTCTTATGGAAGTCACACCACTTCTCGGTATATTTCTTTGTCTTTCCCGTGTATATTTATGAGGTAGTCCATATTTTCTCTTTCCTTTGTTTTTCGGGTTGGGGCCGCCCTTTCCTAGATTTTGTTGTGAGGGGTTCACAAGCCCAAATTTCCGTGTCTTTTATTTGAGCTTCTTCTCGCTTTTGATGACATATTGGTAGGTTTCACGCAAGGATGAGATGTCCAAAAACTCCATTTGGGCCTAGATGTATCTATGCATACCACCATGATACTTGATCACTAGATGTCACTTAGAATCTTTGATACCTATCTTGGTGTGAAAGGTATAGAATATGTTTGTGAACTTCGACACTCCTTGTTCTCTTTCCTGCCATAGTGTGGTCCATTTTGTATACATGTCATCATAACTTCCAACATCGTAGTATTGTTCCTTAATAGAATCCTTGAAGGACACTCAGGTGAACACAACTGTAAATGATGAGGGTTTCTCTATTTCCTTCTACTCATAGAAAGTTTCACATCAATGTTTGACATGGGGAATGGCTTTGAGGAGCACAAAATTAATATTTTCTCTATTCGAGAAGTTATGGACAGAGAAACACCCTTCTAGCAGATTCAATCATTTTTTTACAACATATCCATCTATATGAACTTCAAATATAGGAATATTGAAGCTGATTTATACCTTGAAGGGGGTGGCACCTCCATTTGAGGAAGATGCATTGCCTGTTGGTAGCCACCGAAGGATTTGTGCAAAACTATTCATCATCTCATTCCTTTGTTGTGTGAAGGATTCCTAGAGAAACACTTTGAAGGGAATTCATGTCCCGTCGTCTTTATTTTCTTCCACCATGAGAGTTTGCTTGGGCATGCAAGAGATTTTGTCCTCAAGAGAGCTTGAGACCCAATTATTTATATCCTGACCTCGTTGGGACATGCATTAAGAACAACAAGGAGCATACTTCTATGATACCATTGATCCAAATTTTATGAGAAGAACAAAATGTATGTAGATTATTATCAAAATATGTTTAACACAAAATAACAGATATATAGTAAAACTGATTTCTATTCAATAAGGAAATAAACTGAAACTGTAAAATGCAGTAGAAAACAAGCTTGCTAGAATGGTGGCGGCTTATCTCTGAGAAGAGATGTGACGGTTGCACTCATTCGCCAGAAGATGACTACAATGAGGCTCTCAAGGCATTTTTACAATAAACAAAAATGTCAAAAACCCTAGACATCCAAAAATCTAACCCTAGGAGATGAAGCGCCAAAATTCATGTAGGCCTCGTTTGGGTAATTTAGTACATCAACTTCTCGGGATCGTAAATTTTGAACAAGATATTCATTTTAGGTGCACGATAACTAGTTGTAAAGGTCTATCCGAGGAATACACATGCTTCCTATGGCAATCCCAACAGATGTTGACTTTGGCGAGCTCTAAAAACACATTTTAGGGCCTCAAAACAATCTTGGAAGTGAGGGATCTGAAAACTAGGAAAAAATTGTCGAACTGAAAAACTGCCAAAAAGAGCCAGCTGGAATAGGCGGGAGGCCACCGAAATCCATATGGATTATTCTAACTCCTTCATCTCTGAAAATGTTGTTGAAAATAAGTCATTGTACTCACACATTAATTATGTGATCCTCTCTACTGTCTGATTATCCCAATAGTCTCTAATACTTGCCATATTTGGGTTTTCTGCAGTTCCAATGTTGACCTTATTTATCTTTAATGGTGCAGCATAATATTCTTAATAAATATTGGGAACTTCTACTTCCCTCTCACCTTCTACTTTTGGGATCTATATATTGCGTGAATTATTTTCTGTTGGATCTGCTGCTTCTGCGACGTGATAATAATGTAGCAATTGTTTAACTATCTGTCTAGCCTACTCCTGATATGATGAAACTATTTCAGAATCTGTTCCTTCAAATATCCTATCTCTTACCAATTTTAGCATTGTATCTATCTCTATATTTTCATGCTCAAATGCAAATGTAGCAATGGAAGTTTGTTGTATCTCTTCCCAGTTAGCAATTTATCTATGTTGTTCCTGTTCTGTGTATCAATTCTTTGTAATGCCTTCTAGTGTGTGAATAAAATAGTGTGTCCATTCTTCTAGTGGTACTAATATCCTCTGATCCATGCACCTATATACAAGTTTTTGAGGTTTTCCACATCCCTCATATTTCTCCTCATATTTATGCTCTTTCTCTATGTCGAATCTGATGTGTAGTAACCTTTTGCACTAAAACCAATTTCTAACCTTTTCCTTATCGTTTAAAGAAATATCTAACTCTAGTAATCTATGATTTTATAAAGCCTCTACCTCAAATTCATTAAAATCTTTTTTAAATCACTCAAGCCATAAAAATTAGGAGGTTATCTTACCTTTGTACCAACCCTTCTCAGCACACGTGTCATTCTGGAACATCTTCTGGTAGATAATTCATGTAGTCACTGCTTCCCATTTTCTATTCCTATGTCACATTTTGAAGCACAAGAACCAATACTCCTCCAACTGAGCATGCTATATGAAGTTGGGTTGATATAATCCTCTTCGCGCATGGTATCTCAGTATATCTGATTCATATCTTTTGTAAGAATATTATCTGTCGAAGGTTCCACATACCTTCCTCCTTATGAGGGATCCAATGGTGCAATAAATCTATACTCCCCTGATTCAAATATCATATTTCTTGTCTTCAAGTTGATAATAACCTGGTTATCAAAATCCCAATCCAAGCCCAACAGTGCTGGATATGGTGAAGTGTTTCCCACTATGTCAATGACTTCAAAATCAACCATGGTTTGCACACCATCTAGATCTACTGGAATCCCCTTCAACCTACCAATAGGCACCATTTTGTGTTGATTTTCCAATTTCAATGGAATAGGTGAATACCATAATTGTGGTTCTTCCATAGCTTCCCAAGTATTCTTTGGCAGAACATTGACTTCAGATCCTAAGTCCAGTATAATATCCCCCATATTGAAATCTCCTATGTTGGCATTCAGTCTGAATTCCCTGTTGGTTCTTCTCTTCTTATAGAACTCATTTACTCTTTTTACCCCTTCTTCCCTAGGATTACATTATTCTGACAAATTTTGCAATACTTGTAAGGAATTTTTATCACTCAACAGTTTGACACAAGGTCCCAAAAAGTTTCCTAAGTTAGTGACTTGTTCTGAAAACTGCTCTTGATTGGTCTAATCAAATAATGAATGCATGCCATAGACTGATATCTCATCTACTGCCTTCGTTACTGAAGTGGACACAATTTTTTCCTTCAAGATATCATGTCTAGCTTCCTTGAATATCTCTTTCTCTTTCAAGCATCAAACTTATGTTTAGGCGTTGTATTATTCCTGATCCACTAGTATTGGTCCCGATCCTTCTTGGCTGCATATTCTCTTGTCTTAGCTCCACCTCTAGTAACTATGCTAATATTGTTTCCATCTTCTTCTCTATTTTCCACCTCAATCCATTACATGTTCTGATTAGTTTGGTTCCTCTTGTTCTATATTTTTATCGAGAGTGTTGGACAGTATTTTGTTTCATGGTTTGTTGCATGAAAATACATACATTTCGCATGTAGCTGTGGGAAGTATATTGCATAGTGCCCTAGTTTCTGACAGTTATGAAAAGAAACTAGTCCTCAACCTCCTTGGAAGCCTCTTCCTCCATGACCTCCTCCTCTGAAGCCTCCCTTGTTTCCCTGATTATCTTTGCGCAGTGTGTTATATTGGAGTCCTCGATTATACTATAGTTGCGCATTATTGTACTACGATGGTGTTGTACACTGTTGTGTGGGATTATACTATTGTTTCCCCTGAAACTGATGCACATTATATTGTGGTTGTGTTGCAAACTGTTGTGAGAGATTATATTATGGTTGATGCACGTTGTTATACTGTGACTACTGCATAGGTTTTCCTATTACATGTTTATTCTACACCTTGTATGTATCTACAACCCTTTATTTCATCATCTCCAAGGTTCTACAATCCTTTCCTTCCTGTTTAAATGACTTTAAAAAGTTACAAAATGTACTCTTTGGTACTATCTGGTACTGGGAGAAATGATAGGGATCATTCCCATGTGTTTTGAAAATATCACACCATGGTCTTCCTGAAGATAAATGGTTTGGCATACCCACTCCAATATACTGTGAAAATAATGGACACTCATTCTTGCGATGACCTTCTGTCCTGCACATTATACACCAGAAATCCTCTCTTTTCTCCTTTCCTTTGTTTTGATTCAACTGGAATGTTAATTTCTTCATATCTTGCTTCATATATTCCATAGCTAGATCTGTATGCTTTTATTTGTTTTCCTCTAGCTGTAAGGCTTCCTATAAAGCCTCACCCTAACTTTGGAATTTCTTCTGTCTCAAAGGATACTTCAAGTGTGGAAACAAAAAATTAAAAAACAAATGTATATGTTGTGTATTAGTAATAGTGTACCTTAACTTACCTTTTAGCCTCTTGAATTTATGGTCAACTTCTCATAATGACTCTCATGGTTTTTGCTTGATCTCTATCATTTCGTTCATAAACTGGTCTTCTAAGGTTGGTTTATGAAATTCATTTATTAACTGTCTCTTCACATCTTCTAAAGTTTTAGGTGTTCTTGTTGGATTATTTGTTGAGAGACCCATGTATCAATCTAATGTGCAGTCCCTGGATGTGATTTCCAACTATGCAACCTTTGTATCCTCTTCTATAATATGTTTTTCTGCCCATATCTTCTCATAGATGGAAAAATGTTTTTCTGGATCATCTGACCCATCCCCTCTGAACTCTGGTAACCTGATAGTTGGATCTTGTCCCGCCACTATGAGATTTTTTGAACTACCACCTCTGCGTGGTGTAGATACTTGACTACTACTTTTTGAACTTACACTTCTGTTACTGTACCCGCATCTTGAAAAAAAATCTTCTACCACAAATCACTTGTTGGTTAACTTCTTTTTCTTCTTCAATTGTCTTAGTCACACATGGGGTTGTGGGTTCCACACTAATTTAGATCTATAATGGAGATCCTTATTCTACATTGGACCCAAGACCTATGGTTTTCCTCTTATATGTGGCATGCAAGATATCCTCAATATTACCCATGGCATGGAGATCCTCTACCTCTTCCTCATCGTTGTCCAATCCCTCTTATTTAGCTACTACCCTCTTCTTTATATTCATCTTATATTTTTAGGTTCATCTACTATGCATCACACTTGCACTCCTTATGATTTACCTAGTCTGTTCATCATCCATCATGATGGGGTTGATTGGCTCCTTCTTCTAGCTACTCTCCATAGGATTCTCCATTTGTCAGATCTTCCTTAGTTCTTCCACCAAATCCCCCATGCAAACAAAGTGATATAGTTGTTTGATGCCATGGTCATCACACCTTTATCATGTAATAAGATCTTGATCAATGTGTAGAGAGACCTAATATACCTCTGTCTAGGTCCCTTCAAGAAATATCGCTCTCCAGTAGTATATGACTTCACTGTATCTATTGAAAACTTAATGATAAACCCTGCAGTAATGTTGTCTAACCAGAAATCCACTGCGTGCATGAAGTTCTTATTAACCCTTTCCAACCACGTGATATTTTTAGTATTCCACACTACTGGCCTAATCTGATTAGTTGGATGCATATATTTCAATCTCAATATCCACTCATGTAATAACTATGGAAAATAACATAAATATGTTTCATGTAAATCAATAAACACATACCTATGTAGGTGTTGGTGTGGTGTGTGCTGGGAACCCATATTAGCTTTTTGTACGAAATCCAACTGCTTTGTCTCCAACCATATTTCAATCTATTTATTCATATGATTCCATGGCCTGAACATCCCTTTATACCACTACATCTTCTTCACCAAACCCCTTCCTAGATCTCCTTTTGAGTTCTATCCAAAACAAAAACCATTTGTTGGACGTATGGGCTGACTCGAGTTCTACCTTAGTTCTCCAAAAAAAACCTTTTCACCCTCAACCCTTCTGGTAAACCAGAAGGCTACACCACACACATAGTGTAAAACATGTAGTCTCACCTGAGATGGTTTATGGGTGGCTACAAGACGCAAGTGTCTGCAGTCATGGAAGGGTTTGGGGTTCTCCTTCTTACTTATATTCTTCTTAAACATATATTCTATCATACCAATCACCAGATCTACTAATTTATTCATTCATAGTGTTCATTCTACATACATATTTCTAGTGCACACTATAATTTAAACCATTCATTCATATAATCATTAACCATAATTGTAGAAACAATAGAAACCATTCAAACACATTGCAACACAGATTTTTTACCATGGTTCAACCCCCCTTAGGCTACGTCCACAAATATCTTCATTTTATTTATTCTTCTTCATCAAAATGGTTCTGCACGCATTACATCGTAGAATCATAGAGAGTAGTGAGGTAGACCAATTTCACACCAAGATCCACAACTTGTGACTTGACCCTCAGTTACATAAACTCCATCTAATATACACAACTCTAATCAAAATACAGACACTTACAAAAGAATAATACTTCCTCTCAACAGGGACACCAAAAACATGACCAAATGATAACTCCCACGTATCTATATAGCTGAACCTACCTCATCCATATTGTATTTATACTAAAAAGTGGATTAAAACCTTACAATATGAACCCAAAACCCTAACCCTAACATGGCTAGGTTTGTTCCACGTATGCGTCATTTTTCCATAAATCTTGTCACACACTTCTTTCTTTTCCCTTTTCCTCACTGGTCTTCCTTCTTTTCCGACATGCACTTTTCCCTTTGGCCCACTCTGCATCACTTGTTGTGCTTACTACCAAAAATTCCTACTCCAACAAGCTCTCAACTTGTGGCTCATCCTGAGCCACATAGACTTAGTTCACTTTCTGCAGTGCTACCTCTAGTGCATGAAACTTATTTTCCATCTCTACTGTTGTTTCTTTTTCCTACACATCCTTCTCTACCAATGTCTCCACATCTTGTGTTGTCATGTGTTATTTCAACACTTCCCTTATTTATACATGTTTTTGTGCTAGTCTTCCTTTCTCTGTCTACAATATTTCTATCATTCTTTCGACCGCTTGCTGTAATGGATCTAATTGGGTTTTCCTTGCTTGTTTGAATCCTTGTACTTCCTTTACCTATACCTGCATGTTTTCCATCTCCTACATTTCCCTCAATCTTAGGGATATGTCCATTGTATTTTTCCTCTTCTTAAGGTTCTCAACTGCCATGTTCAATTTTTCCTCTCTCGACACTAGATGATAGATCTTCTCATCTTCTTCCAGGATGGTCCAAATATGCACAACCCTACCATATAACTCCACAACTTATTTTGATTCATGTGCTATGCTATCTACATGCGCAATAACATCCCTCTCTCTCTGTTCCTGTACTTCTAGGGGTGTGCTTTGAGTTAGTTTTTCTGTTAAGTCTGTTATATCATTTTTATATTTCTCTATTGTATGTGCAATATTTTGTATCTTTTCTTCTTTTGTAACCTCCAATGCCTAACCTTAGGAGCTTCCATATTGGTTGTCTTGTGTGTGATCTTGTGTGTGAATTACTGTCTTTCTTGCTTGAGCACTCTCTATTTTCAATCTTGTTTCTCAGAACTCATTAATTGTTGAACTCTTCCAAGATTTTCCATTTTTACAGACTTGTTCATTAATATTTTAACGTGTCCATTATTTTCCGTTCACCCTTTCCCCCCCCCTTTTCTGGTTATTCTCTGTCCTGTTGCACGATGTTTAACTTTTCATGTGTGTAGTCTTATGAATTCTTTTGCACCAATTTTCTATCTGATGCGCACTGTCATTCCCAACTATATGTCTATGACTTATCCTTATAACTACTTCTTTTTGTATTTTTCTTCATTCTTCTATTTTTTCTTCCTTTTTCTTCTTTTAGATCCTACTATTTATAATATGTACAAGTCTACTTGTCGCACTGAAACTATTGAGGGTTAGTAGGTCAACTGTCCCTATACAATTTCATTCGACTACCATTCACCATTCCTTGAACTTCCTTGCCTGCTAAGTCTTGCAGCTATACAACACCTCCATATGTGACATAATTTATATGATATGGAACTAACCAATGCATTATGAGCTTCCATGGGTGTTGCAAATACTTACCGCTGTAGAGGAAAACCATATCCCCCTCCTTAAACTTCTTCTTCTTGATATGTTTGTCATGCCATGCTTTATATTTTTCTTTCTGTACCTCCTGATCAAAACCAACTATGGTTTTGTTCTCTTCTAATTCCATCAGTTGAGCCAATGTTTCCCACATTGTGCCTCTTTATGCCATATCTATAATTGCTGCAATGCGTAGAATTGGTATCAAATAATCTAAGGGAAATACTACTTCCTATACATACATCGATCTAAATGATATCTTCCCTTTTATATTGTTGCAGGTAGTTCTATAAGCCCAAAGTACTGCTAGTACCTTCAAATCCCAATCATCTTTGTTCACATTACAAATATTTGTTAAGGCATTCTCCAAAATCTTGTTGAAGGATTCCACAGTTCCATTTGATTGAGGGTCATAAGGAGTACTCTTTTGGTGGTGTATCTTAAAATATTCAAGCATTGCCTCAACTTTATTATTGATGAAGTGAGTCCCCTCATCACTCATCAGTATTCTTGGACATCCAAACCTTGCCACTACATGTTTAAATAAAAAGCACGTTGCAGTTTCTGCATTGCAATCCTTTACTGGTGTTTCCTCACCCATCTAGTCAAGTATTCTTCCATTGTAATAATATATCTAGATCCTGATCTTTTTCCTGGTGGATATTTGAATTATATATTTTAATCTTACTCATTAATTTTGGAACACGTTTATGAAAAGTTAATATTCTAGCATCTTTTTGTCTATTGTTTAATAATATAAACTTATTTTTAAGGAAAACATTGATCGAAATCCATTTTTCCGAGTGGGTTTCTATGATTCATGAACTCAATGATGCTTCAAAACACAAAATTATTGAAAAAATGCACCATTGGGATCAAAGTTTACCTTGTAGACATATAGACACATGTAAAAGCATTTATCCTTCTTTGCAACAAAAAAATAAGGATAGGGATTTCTAACAATGTAGGGGGTGAGTAGCTAGATATGAATAACCATATACTAAAATCCTGAGAAATTAGTATTGACAAAGAGTACACAGTTGAGTTAATTTTTTAATGCATTTGTTTTCAAGAAATTTTAACATTGGATACTATTTATTTTTATAATCAATTGTACATCAATTTCCCATTGGTATTTATATGTCTATCATAATCAAAAAATTTATCCAAAGAGATATCCACTTAGTTTGGTTTCTAAATAAGTTGAAACCACATGAGTTTAAGTCGTGCAAACAATACATAGAGTGTATATGCTCAATAAATGTTGATGTCATTAAATCCACTAAATTTATCACTTTGAATTCTAAAACATTCTACTAAATTTAAGTAGATTGGATCACAAGTTTAGGGATTTAGTCAATATTTTATATAAACAATGTTTCTCCTTTTCATAACAAATTTTATCTTATGAATAATATAGTAAATTTTATTTCAGTAAAAACCCTCGTATTAGAGAAATGTGTTTCTCATTCATTCCATTTTATAAATGGTGCATACAAATTATAATATACTTATATTTCTATAGGAAAAAAATGATTACTTATTCACAAATTTAAATAAAACATTACATATTAACTATACCATACTTACATATGGAAAAAATAATTATTACTAAATATATTTAAAATTACATAAATTTATTTAGTTTTATATTGTCCTTACATGAATCTATTCTAACTTATATCTTCAATATTACATGACTCTATTATATATAAGAATTATATACAATACTTACGACTGAGTGCACAAAATTGGTGGACAATAAAGTGGCAACGGGGTGATCATGAACGCACACCCACATGAACATGTGTGCATTTCTAGGAATGTGCACATGTTCTTGATGTAATAGGTTTGAAAAACCATGAGCCTTCCCTGAGTGAGCAACGTAGGAACATTCCCAGGAACACGTGTTTAGGAATGTGTGCATGTTCCTAAAAACAATGAAATAAAAATAACCTGTGTGTGCTTTAGGATCATGCATGCATTTCTTAAGCACACACATGTTATTAGGAATAGGAACACGTGAACATATTTGTTAACATGAAATATCCATTTCTACCCCAACACCCCCCCCCATCTCTCTCTCTTCCACCCTCTCCCTCCCTCCATTTGTCTTTCTCTCTCTCTCAAATCACTCCCTCCCTCTCTCTCACTCAT
>CBVK0102085103.1:0-38035 GCA_900067695.1 Picea abies | reverse complement strand
AAGAGAAGCATCTAGAGGAAGATCCTTCTAGAAGCAGAAGCTTCTATTAGGTCTTCTTACATCCACCTTATTTTATTTTATTGAAAGGCCTTATTAATATTGACCTTTATTACATCCGAATATATTGCTCTACCTATGTGCGAGTTAGGACCCTAACATGTCCGCCCCCTTAAAAACAGCCTTGTCCTCAAGGCTTGAGATGTGGACACTGTTGCAGAATGGTAGCTGGTTCCCAAGTGGCATCTACTGGAGTTGTATCTTTCCACTGGACTAGCACTTCCTTGATGGTTCTCTGACGCAGGCGACGCTCACACTGGTCCAAAACTGCTTCTAGCTGTAGCCAAATGGATCCTTCTTCAGCTAACTCGGGAAGGTTGGTTTGAATTTGGCACCTAGTTCCAATCACCTTCTTTAAGCATGAAACATGAAAAACAGGATGTAGCTTCGAATGACTGGGCAGAGCTAACTGATAGGCGACTTGTCCCACACGCTTGAGAACTGAATAAGGACCATAAAATTTGGGCGCTAGCTTCTGACAATGCTCGGCCTTGAGGGAAGTTTGCTTGTATGGTTGCAGTCGCAGAAACACCTGATCCCCTTCTGCAAATTGACGTTCAGAGCGACCTTGATCTGCTTGTTGCTTCATGTGATTATGTGCCATGACCAAGTTCTCTTTGAGGGTGCGGAGAATATCCTCTCGAACTGTAAGTGTTTGGTCAACCGCCTGGACCTTCGAGGTACCTGGTAAGTATGAGAGAACTAAAGGTGGCTTCTGTCCATATACCGCTTCAAAAGGAGTCATGCATGTAGTTGTATGGTAGGAAGTGTTGTACCACCATTCAGCTAGGGGTAACCATTGAGCCCACTGATTTTGCTTTTCAGAGGCAAAACACCTCAGATATATTTCCAAACATTTGTTGACAACTTTCGTTTGACCATCAGCCTGGGGATGATAAGTTGTGATGAGATGCAATTGGGTGCCCTATAGCTTGAACAGTTCTTGCCAAAAATTGTTTGTGAAAGTTGGGTCACAATCAGAAACAATAGAGTGCGGCATGCCATGAAGCTTGAAGACCTGGTCCATGAAAATTTGAGCCACCGTGGATGAAGTAAATGGGTGTTGAAGAGCGTAGAAATGAGCATACTTGGAAAGGCGATCCACAACCACCATTATGACTGATTTATTTCCCGATTTGGGTAAGCCGATAATAAAGTCCATAGAGATATCCTTCCAAATAGCAGGTGGAATCGGAAGCGGTTGTAGTGTGCCTGGAGATTTGACTGTTTCTCCCTTGTTGCGTTGACACACATCACATTCAGCGACAAAATTACGGATGTCCTGTTTCATACCATCCCAGAAAAAAGAACGTTTGACCCTGTCATAGGTTTTGGTGAACCCGGAGTGCCCCGCTGTGGGTGTAGCATGAAGCTCAGAAAGTACCATAGATTTAAGCTTTGATTGTTTACTTAAATACAAACGGCCTTTGTATCAAAGCTCATCCTGGAGCCAAGAGCACTCTGGGGGAGCTGGAGCATTGGTTTGCAATTGTTGGATCAGATGCGAACTTTTGGGATCTTGTAGCCATTCCTGGCGAACAGCTTGGAGCCAATCTGGTACAATGAAGGAAAGAGAAAAAAATGATCCTTCTTCATATTTTCAGGACAGTGCATCCGCCACCACATTGTCTTTGCCTTTCTTGTAAATGATCTCATAATCATATCCAAAGAGCTTAGTCACCCATTTTTGTTGCTCTGGGGAGGAAATGCGTTGTTCCAGAAAGTACTTGAGGCTTTGATGGTCTGTCTTAATTTGGAAACGTTGCCCCTAGAGATAAGGGCGCCACAGATCAACGGCATGCAGAATAGCCAACATTTCCTTTTCATAGATGGGTTTGCCCAGATTCCTTTCAGATAGTTGCTTGCTGATGAAGGCCAAAGGTCGACCCTCTTGCATAAGGACAACACCGATTCCTTTCCCTGAGGCATCACATTCCAACACAAAGGTCTTTGTGAAATCAGGAAGGGCCAGAACCGGAGTGGTACACATGGCCATATTGAAGGTTTGAAAAGCTTGAGCAGCGGCTGGAGTCCAAGTGAAAGAGTTCTTTTTTAGGAGAGCAGTGAGAGGTGCTGCAATCTTTCCATAATTCTTAACAAACTTGCGATAATACCCTGTTAAGCCCAGAAATCCATGCAAGCTTTTGAGAGTCTTTGGGTGCGGCTAGTCTTGCATAGCTTCAATCTTTTTCGGATCCACCCCAATGCCATCCTTGCCAACCAGATGACCCAAGTATTCTACTTTTGAGGCACCAAAAACACATTTACACTGTTTTAGGAAAAGTTGGTGCTGAGAGAGTAGATGGAGAACTTGATCCACATGAGTAAGATGATCTGTCCAGGTTTTTCTATAGATGAGGATATCATCAAAGAAAACTAAGACAAAATGACGAAGAAAGGGACGGAAGACATGATTCATGAGGCTTTGGAAGGTGAAGGGGGCATTACACAAGCCAAAGGGCATGACCAAAAACTCATAGTGGCCCTCATGAGTTCGAAAGGCCGTCTTGGGAATGTCTGCCTCTTTCATACGTATCTGGTGATAGCCCGAGTAAAGATCAAGTTTAGTAAAGAATTGGGCGCCACTCAAATCATCCAGGAGGACATCAATGACAGGAATGGGAAATTTGTCTTTAATGGTCAGTTTGTTGAGGGCACAGAAGTCAGGACACATTCTCCAAGAACCTTCTTTCTTCAGGACCATGACTACAGGAGAAGAGTAAGGGCTCGTACTAGGGCGGATAACGCTTGCATTAAGGAGTTCCTGGACCATTTTCTCAATTTCATTTTTTTGTGAAAAGGGGTGGCGATACGAACAGATATTGGGAGGAAGGCTTTCGGGTACAAGGGGAATGGAATGATCTACACAAGCCAAAGGGCATGACCAAAAACTCATAGTGGCCCTCATGAGTTTGAAAGGCTATCTTGGGAATGTCTGCCTCTTTCATACGTATATGGTGATAGCCCGAGTGAATATCAAGTTTAGTAAAGAATTGGGCGCCACTCAATTCATCTAGAAGGTCATCAATGACAGGAATGGAAAATTTGTCTTTAATGGTCAGTTTGTTGAGGGCACAGAAGTCAAGACACATTCTCGAAGAACCTTCTTTCTTCAGGACCTTGACTACAGGAGAAGAGTAAGGGATGATACTAGGGTGGATAATGCCTGCATTAAGGAGTTCCTGGACCATTTTCTCAATTTCATTTTTTTGTGAAAAGGGGTGGCAATACGGACGGATATTGGGAGGAAGGCTTCTGGGTATAAGGGGAATGGAATGATCATGAACACCATGGGAAGGAGGGTGTCCTTGGGGATTGGAAAATACTATTTGATGTTTAGAAAGGAGGGCTTGGAGGTCTTGCGGCACCGAGGGTGTCTCTGTTGCTTGTATGGCATGGAGTTGGGCAATGACACCAGAATGATCTGTTTTGAGCAGCTTTTTCATGTGATGGGAACTAATGACCTCACGTGAACTAGCAATGATGCCTTGGAATTTATATTGGTGGATTTCTTGGTCGAACTGCATGGTTAATTCCTTAAAATCCATGAGAATGGGACCCAAAGTCCTTAGCCAGTCTGCACCCACCACAATGTCACAACCTCCCATGTCGATAGAAAACATATGGGATTTTAGGTGGTAGTCACTGATTTGGAGACAAACATTTCTCCACATTTCACTGAACCACCATTGGCAATCATGATTTGGAAATTGTTGACGGCATGGATGTAGCAATGAGTTTCTTGGGTAATGCGGTGATGAATAAAATTATGGGTGCTTCCACTATCAACCAGAATGATGACCTTCTGATGCTTGATGTAACCGATTAACTTGAGGGTTTGGGGGGTGGAGAAGCCAGTGAGAGCATTGAGGGAAATGACCGATTCCACTTTGGGAGGGTTTGAGGGAGGGGTTATGTCAGTGATTTCAGGTGACTCAGACACAATGGGAGTTTCAACATCCTCTTCTGAAATATCCTCAGAGATGGCCATAAAAAGATTTTTTTCCTTACACTTGTGGCCCAGGAAATATTTGTCATCACAATTATAACAAAGGCCTTTGAGTTGGCGTTCAACCATTTCAGCCCTAGTCAATTTTTGGATCTTTAATGGGGCGGAGGAAGTAGTGGGATTTACGGGTTTAGGGTGAGGGATAAAGGAGGGTTTTTAGTTTTGAGAGGATACAACCTGTTGTGCTTCTTTAGCTCTTTTAGTAGCCTCCACCCAACTGGAGGGTCAAGCCATGGGGACATTGGCCCGAATCTCCTCCTCGAGGCCATTGATAAAACACTCTTGAAAGAAAGCACCAGTCATGCCCTCTGTTCGAAAAAACAGGTGCTCAAAGGAAACTATGAAGTCTTCTATTGTTCTTGATTGTTTCAACTTTTTCAAATGGCCCAAATGGTTGGTGTTAGTTTCAAAGCGTTCATAAATCTCAGTCACAAATTGGGTCCAAGCAATATACCCTTGATGACAAGTTTTTCTCCATTGCCAAGATTGCCAACGTTCTTGATCTAGATGGAGAACACCATACCAGAGTTTGGCCAAGTCATCTGTAATGTTGTATAAAGAGAAATAAAGTTCCATTTGGGTTACCCAACTAGTGGGGTCCAAGCCATCAAATTTGGTCACATCCACCTGCGAAAGGCACAGGTCACGTTGAAAGTAATGGTGTTGAAAGGTATGGGAATGGGAGGAATGTTCACCTTTAGTCTTTGGAGGTGCATCAGAGAAAGGGTCATCTGTAGGGATCTTCATTTTGGTGTAGAGTGATGCAAAGACAGATTCAAGCTGGGTAGTCAGTTCTTTTTTGACTTCCTCCATTGAGGACTGCATGGTTGTATTTATGGTTGTATTGATGGTTGTATTGATGGAGGCAACATTGGCACTGAGTTGTTTTACTTCTTTTTGGTTCTCGAGGAGACCAGATTGCAAGGTGTTGAAGCAAGCTTCTAGGTCTTGGCTATGGGTATGGGCCATGAGGATGGGTGAATTGAAAAGGGGCAAGCGGGGTCAAATTTTTTTCCCAAAAATGATATGGATGATTGTGATAAGGGCGAAGAGATGAATCCAATGGAATAGGTCTCAAATAATGGTGAAAAAATTTCCAGACATTTTTTATTTATTTATTTTTATTACACCTACGGAGTTATACTCCGGTTTGAAGAATACTGCAGCGATGAAATCCCCAAATGCTTAACCAGTAAGAAAAGTGTAGTGATTTGACAACCTGAACATAGTTGCGCGGCAACAGATCTTGTCCATTTTAATTTGTTTATGTTTTTGTCCCCCAAGGGTTAGGTATTCAAGGGTTGTATAGACAAGGGTTTTCCTTGTGTTATGGCTCTCTGATATACATGCGAGGTCCAACAATAGTACTTGGCCCAATATCTCAGGGCACTAACTAAGGAGGATAGACCGTACCCTTAGCCATACTACCCAGGTACTAGAGAGTATCTTCTCGAGTGTTGTTCTCGGTGGCACTATAGTAGTCAGGCGATGGATCGATTTATCTAAAGAGGGCTTCAATAAATCTAGGTTGATCCATACACAGGTGTTGTCTGATGCGCTACCACTCGAAGGGGTACCAACAGGAGTTACAAGGGTGGCCAACAGATGTGCGCTTAAGAACCACTTGTATTTCCTGTGTGTATGAATACCTCAACTATGGGTTTATGCATGTAATGACAGATCTTTGTGGCTTAAAGACGCCAGAATACGTCTTTACCCTAAAAAAAAAATTCCCACAATTTTTGCCAAGGAAAGTGCTCTGATACCACTTGTAATATACCAGATATAAAAAGTATGCAGAACATAAATAAAATGCTAGAAATGGCAGAATAACAGTAATATAACCAACATAATCTCCACAATAACACAGAAATGATATAAGAACAACAACAAAATTAGCACTTTGATTCAGAAAGCAATGTTCACGGGCCTCTTCGAGGGGGAAACCTCCAGTCAAGCAACACTCTGTTACAATAATCTCCAAGCTAGGGTTTTCATACCCTCAACCCTTATTTATACTAAATATGTCTATCAAGAGAAGCATCTAGAGGAAGATCCTTCTAGAAGCGAAAGCTTCTATTAGGTCTTCTTACATCCACCTTATTCTATTTTATTGAAAGGCCTTATTAATATTGACCTTTATTACATCCGAATATATTTCTCTACCTATGTGCGGGTTAGGACCCTAACAGTGCGGCTCCACACATGGCTCTCTAGAGATATTTCCAATACGCAATAGAGTGCACAGAGCCTCAGGTTTTTAACTGGTCGAATGCGGTTCTCCGCAACATGAAAAGGCAATTGACCAAGTGTAGAAGGGGCACCCTAAAGCAGTTCGGGTACGTTTCGATTTTGGTGTCTTTATTCCTTGAGAGGGTCCCATTGTTGCATCTACAGGTAGATTTGGGTTTACCGGCTCCACAGGATCCGAGGATGCTGAGGTGGTGTAACCTAACAAATCTCCCTAGATCCACCTGGATCTAGAACAAAATAGGACAGGACATGACTCTTTCTCTAAGTTGCAGTCATTGAATCTACTACCAAGAAGGAATGAGTGACATACCTTTATATCGCTTCCTTAGGTCTATGTTGTTCCCACTTCGCTCTGGTGCTCTTATGAGATTAGGTCCAAGACAACACAAACCAACCAAAGTGAAGATAGCAAAGTATATTCAATGTCAACCTATGCATATGATTAAGGAGTTATGCAATAAAATAAGAGTGATTTTATGGGAAAGGGACATATCACTGTATTATATTAAATGAAAATAGAAGATACAACTAGATCGCCTTGATGTCGCAAGATTCCTTTTAGTGGTCCTTGGTTCCAACACACACACTTTCTCTACACTTGCATGAAGAAGATCCAGTACAAATTGATAGACAAATAGAGTCTTCAAGCTTCAATCCAAACAGGGTTCTTCACAAAATTCTTTCATCAATTCTCCATTCAATCTTGCTTAACCTCTTCCTTGAGAAACCCTTCATTATATAGGAGAAACAAAGATGGTTAAAGGGATTAGGATGATCCCACTAAATCTGAGAAGTCAGTAGGATGCCAACCATGCGAATGCCAACTCATTTTCTAGAAGATACTCTTCTAGAACCTTTGTAACTTCCTCTTCCTTTTAAGCTTCAAAACAGGTTCACACCCTACCTATAGAGCAGGCTGCGAACACCTCGCAAGCTAGGTATAGGGTTGCCTGCGAGAATCAAGATTCTCGCACCCTACAACATAGTCAACCTACGAACTCATCTTAAAATTATGTTTTGTGGAAGAAGAAAACAGTCACTTTTCTCAGGAAAAAAGTCCTTATGAGAGCCTGAACACATAACTGTAGAGACATCACCAGAGTGACCAAAATAATGTGTAACATAATGCCCCCCAAAGTATGACGCTGGAACTCGTGACAGCCGAAATACTTTGTAAAATGCGTGTGTGTGTTAGAAACAAGGATCGCACCTAATCAAAAACTTGCAAACAATCAAGCATATACATAATATAATACCAGTTCTGAGGTAGGCATTCCCATGCTCACACCACAAATGAATGAAATCATAAATGTAGGCCATGGCCACCAATCATACACTGTGGATCCATGTCACCAAAATACCACATAGCCACCAGGAATACACTGTGGATCTATGTGTTTAGAAGACGCCGATTAGGACATAGCCACGTGACATAAAAAGTAGATCCATGTGTCAATACAAATCATAAATACTCCAGCGTAGCCTGGGCCAAAAGATAAAACCCAGGGTATTCAATCTCGTTGTATGAAAAGTACGAATCTAACCATGTGATTACATGTGTCGAAGTTGAACATGGTAGAAACCACTCAATTATCGGTCATTGATGAAAACTGTTAACAAGTGCAAGGGAAATCACCATTGATGTCAATGACTCCCAAGGTACCTAAGTACAATCCGAACAAATGTGAATAAATGAGCTGAAGTCAAACATTAGGCGGAATCTCTCAATCAGGGACCAATGATGTGAATCCACTGTCGAAACTGAAGAGACCTGCAATTAAGGCATGCAGGTTCTAAGGTACTAAATGATTTCTAAGTCTTATTCTTGGATAATGAGTTGGAGTCGATGGAAAAAGACTCATCACAGGAGGGCCTTGATGTATCCCCCATCAATGACACGAAATAAGTAACAGATTTTGAGGGCAAGTCAAAGTACAAATATGATTTGAAATGGACACAGGGAAGGCCGACATGGTAAGAATGGACAACTGCAAATGGTCGACTCAATGGAGGGCTTGTTTGGACTGCTCTTGAACATATGAATGACACGACAATGGTCTTGGCAGCATTGACTCAAAGATGACCCAAGATATGACCTTGTTGGAAGTCAGACGAGAGACAAATGGATTTCCCAACCTAGATTCAAATGAAAAACATGGAGTGTCATGTTCAAGAGCGACACTTACTGCCACTAATACAAATACCAAAACATATCCCTTTCCCAAAATTTCCCCCACCATTTCTGGTGAGTACCTCTTTATTTTTACACAAGATTGAGGAGGATAACATATGCTTGTTGATGTAAGCTCATCCTTTGAACAAGTCCCTCGGAGTATTTTTAACGAACCCTAAGAAGGAGTGGTTTGATCCCGTAAGGGCCTTTCGATGTTTTTTTAACGAGTCCAAAGATAGAAAACTCGGGCGTTTTTCATGTTTTGAGAGTCTGAAAAACACTTAAAGAGAAACTCTCCCAGTTCCTTTTTCATAAATTAGTTCGATGAGACCAAAAAAGTGATAAACTGTCGCCCATCGAACGTTTTCTTAAAATACTTTTATGAGCGTGAAAAGAACAAGATCTCTCGGCAATCTTTTCGTTTTATGGAGCGTGAAAAGAGCTTAAAGTATACTCCCTTGTTTTCGTCGTTTTCATGTTACCATAATGAGTACGAAAAGATGACAAAAGTATACTCGGTTACATTCACATGTATTTTCGAGCGCGAGAACGAACAAATACTGAGCTCAAGGTTTTCCTTACAAAACCCTAAAAAGGTACTCATTCATGTGACGAATATAAAAAAAAGAAAAATTGTCTGTATACAGTCATTTGGACTTCTAGGTCAGCTATCTGCAGAAAACCATACTCACAAAACCATTAGGGTATTAGGTTTTTAGACAAAAGTAATAAAAATAACATAAAAATCAACGAAAAATAGTTAAAAGGTGAATAAATATGTGTAAAAAGGGATTTTTACCATTTCATTGTTACTTTGCCAAAAAATTGTCCAACTCACCTCCTTTTTTTTCTCAAATTTCATCGATCGATCGCAGGAGCTACAAGTGATCACTTAGCAAACGGTTCCGGCCAACGAGGTAATCTCTTGATTTTTCAACTTTTCCATGGTTTACTTGTGATTTTTATTGGCAATTTTAGAGTTTTGAGTCCATTTTAGGGTTGGTAGGCACGCTCAAGCATTCTTGTAGGTGGGCCATTCGGGACCTGCGAGAATCTAAGATTTTCGCAGGTGGGCTTCAATGCACCTATGAGAATATCGCATTGTGCAAAAGATTCACCTGTGAGGGCCGAAAAATAGATTTTTGTGTGTGGTTTTGCTCAATAAAAATTTGTTCAGGAGGTTAAAATGAGTTGTTGACTTCCTTCTCATGACTCCATTGCAGGTATTGATCATCACGATGTTGGAATGGAGGGAAATGGAACATGATGAGGATGATGCCATTACCGAAAATGATCCATGTACAATTACTGCTCTCTGGGAATGTGGGGTCTTAAATTTTTTTAGGATCCCGGGCATGAGAGCCCAACTCAGGTTGTTAGAGTACCTGGTCCACATGTGGGATGTGGACCAACATGTATTCCATGTGGGGATGCACACACTTTCACTAGATATTGAGGATATCTATTTTCTGACAGGGTTTTCATGACGTGGATCCCATGTGACTTTGACCAGAGGTAGGGGTGGTGGACTTCCTATGAGTGAGTATGTTCACTGACATTGTGTTCCTGAGGCAGAGATAAGCAAGGGTAAGGTCCCCATTTGGGGGGTCCAAGATTTGACCCTACAAACTATATTTTTTACCATTGCACACATGGCTGGGAGCACGGCTCCACACATGGCTCTCCAGAGCTATTTCCAATATGCAATAGAGTGCACAGAGCCTCGGGTTTTTAACTAGTCGGATGCGGTTCTCTGCAGCATGAAAAGGAAATTGACCAAGTGTAGAAGGGGCGACCTAAAGAAGTTCGGGGATGGGTCAATTTTGGTGTCTTTCTTCCTTGAGAGGGTCCCATTGCTGCGTCTATAGGTAGATTGGGGTATATCGGCTCCACAAGATCCGAGGATGCTGAGGTGGTGTAACCTCATGGCTCGACACATAGCAGGGCCTATAATCAAATATAATGATTCATTTTTTAACTGGTTGAGGCCCCAGATGCTGATGATCGATGACTATGCATATGCTGGTTTGGATTTTAGAGGAGATTCGGATTTGGTCCTGCCTGAGGATGCTCAGTGGGGTGACTTAGGTGAGAAGTACACATTTTGTTCTTTTTAAATGTTTTTGCAAATTTTATTATATAAAATGTTTTTATATTTTCGATCCTAAATAAATTTTCTTTTAACAACAAAGATGTGGGGCCATATTGACTGCCAGGGACATATCCCATTCAGAGGCAAGGACAAGTGGCTCCAGTGGCAATATGGGATGCTGAGGACTACGAGGTGATTGAATAGAACTTAGAGGGACTGACTGCAGATGTCCCAGACATCACTATTGGAGAGATCCCAAGACGTTATTAGCACCATACTGTGGGTGTGTCTAAGTCTCTTGGTCGACTGCTCCGTAAGGTAGCCCGAGAAGTTGTATGTTATTGTGAGCATCATCCGTGATGCTATTTTTTGGAAGCTATGGGCTTCATATTTTGAGATTTTGATCTTTGGACATAAAGTTTTTGTAAAAACTTTTGATCGTTATATACATATATACGGCTTCTACCGGCTTATTTTGTGTTGTATAATACATGTGATGTGTGATTGGTTCATAAATGTCTCAAATGTCTGTCTAACACATAATTAGATAAAGGATCAGTCAATGTATTTAGACATCTAGGAATGTGCTGATATTCGATATAATCAAAATAACGTTCCAAGAGGTGAATTTGTAAATATACCAGCAATAAAGTAGGACTTCGGATAGCATAGACATTACTTAACTGTAGTACTACTAGCTGCGAATCAAGTGGTATAACCAGGTGGCGGATACCAAGCGAAATAACATCAATCAACATTTCGATGACGACACTATATTCTGCGATACTATTGGTCGCACGACCGAGGCAAACACCTTGTAGACCGATGAGTTTGTTTGTAGGTGTGTAAATTGCCCATGCAACAGAAGCTAAGTTCTGAGTACTACAACTAGCGCCATCGACAAAGCCAGTGTGGGGTAGTGAAGACTTCAACATCTAGAAACCAATTTCAAAGCAAGGTAAACGGTCGAGGGAAGAAATCAAATAACGAAAAATCACACTAAAGTAACACACAAAAAGTATGATACAATAAAATACATGCACTCATGCACATATGATCTAAGCATAGTACTTCTTTAAGTAAATCCCATTTATGGGTTCACTCAAAAGGATACCATCATAGTCCACTAACTCGTAGGCTCCTTTTTCCAACACCCGTCTGATGATATAAGGACCTCGCCACATAGCCTCAAATTTTTTGGCTCCTAACAAATCTCAATCTTGTTCATAAAGGAGAACTAGATCTCCTTCAGAGAACACGCGTGGTTTGACATGTTTATCATATTGAGCTTTGATGAGTTTCTTCTGGGTTTCGATAATTAGGGTGGAATCACGACGGGTTTCGTCTAGTTGCATAAGATACAACAAACGTTCTTCTTCAGCAGAAGTGTTTGGGAGAAGTTCAACTACGAGATTTAGAGATGGTATCTCACATTCAATCGACAATATGACTTCTATACCATAAACTAACTAGAAAGGTGAAAACCCGGTAGCAGACTTGACAGATGTCCGATAAGCCCACAATGTTGAAAACAACATCGTGTGCCAACTAGTTTTGGGAATCTCTATCATTCGTTGAAGCATGGTAATTAGGACTTTGTTTATTGCTTCAACCTGGCCTTTGGCCTGTGGGTAATAGGGTGTTGATTTTTCATGGTGAAGACCCAACTTTTCGGTGAGTTCGGACATCATAAAGTTTCTAAAGTGGATACCATGATCAGTAATGATAGCTTGAGGAACACCAAACCGAGCAATGATGTGATTGAATATGAATAGTGTTGCAGTCTTTCTGGTATTGTCAAATGTTGGCATCGCCTCGGCCCATTTCGTAAAATAATCTACGGCTGCAATAATGTATCCATGCCCCTCGGCTAAGTGAGGGTGACATGTCATGAAATCGATACCCAATTTCGCAAAAGGTCCAACGGAGACTACAGGGTGTAGAGGAGCAGGGTGTGATCGTATTTTATTGTTGTAGGTTTGGCAAGCGTGGCATTTTTGGACAACAATAATACAATCATTGAATAAAGAAGGCCAAAAATACCCAGCTCGTAAGATCTTTTGGGTAGTAGCATACCCAGACATGTGGCCACCACATGCTCCAGAATGGCAATCATTCAGGTCTTTCTCGGCTTCATCAAATGTTAGGCAGCGTCGAAAAACAGAGTCAATCCCATGACGATAAAGAATATCATTGAGGATAATATACTGACGGGCTTGGTAGCATATGCGACAATGATCAGTGCTAGACAAATCGGGTCATAAAGTTTGGGTCTGGAGATATATGATGATATCCCTATACCAAAGATCATCGGAACTGATCAAAAAAAGGGATTCATCGAGTAATGAATCCTCTTCTACATTTTTCGTCTCAGAACAAGGAAGGTCGCATATCAATTCGACAAACACCAAGGATTTCTTGGACTTAGCGCGTTCAAATTCTAAGTCAAAATCCTGGAGTATTACAATCCATTTGGAGTATGTTCCCCCTAGTAATTGGCGTGTAATAATGTGCTTCATAGGGTTGCAGTTGGAAATCACAGTAGTCTTGCGTAAAAGGATATAGTGCTGGAAATGTTGAACAACTTGGACGACGACCAAGGCTAGTTTTTCAACATGTAAATACTTGGTTTCAGTAGTCATGAGACTCTAACTCAAATAATAAATGACATGTTCGTCATGAGAATCATCCTCTTGGACTAGAATCATAGCAATGGTAGAGTCTGAGGCTGCGAGATACAGGAAATAATCTCGACTGTAATTGGGTGGGAAAAGTAGTGGGGTACGGGTTAAGGTCATTTTTAAAGCGTCAAAAGATTTGTTGGTAGTGATATCCCATACAAATTCAAAACCTTTCTTGAGTAGTTGAGTAAAACCAAGAGTTAACTCAACATAGTTTGGGATGAAATGACGTAGAAAGTTTTCCTTCCCTTGCAAAATTTGTAGCTGGTGAAGTGAGGAAGGAGGAGGGAGATTGAGAATTGCCTCAACCTTCAAAGGATCTACCCTGATCCCTTGACGTGAAACAATAAAGCCTAGAAGTCGGATGGATTCTACACAAAAAACACATTTGTGGGGATTCAAGCGTATATGGTAAAACCGACAGTGAAGGAAAATTGCGCGGAGGTGTGTTGGATGATCTACAAGGCACATGGAATGAGTTGGTAAGTCATCGAGATATGGCTGCATAATGTGCTTTATATCATGAAAGTCATAAGACATAGAATGTTTAAAAGTTGCGTCGACATTCTTTAAACCGAAGTGAAGTTTCCAGTAGGCGAAAGTTCCCCAAGGACAAATAAAAGTGGTCTTGTGTTGGTCTACGGGTACGATATTGATTTGATTATATTCGGAGAAACCATCCATCAGAGAGAAGATTTCACTTCTGGCACAATCGTCGGTGATCTAGTCAATGAAGGGGCTAGGAAAGTTGTCTTTAGGACAAGCTTTATTAATGTCTCTATAATCAACGCACACGTGGATTGTACCTTGTTTCTTGTTAACCGGAACAAGATTGGAAACCCAGTCAATTAGAGACATAGTGTAAATAAAGCCAGCTTTAAGAAGTTTCTCATCTTCAAGCTTCATAGTAGCTTCTTTACATGGGTGGACCGGACGAAGTCGTTTCCAGATAGGTTTAGCGCTCGGGTATGTCTTAATCTCGTGTACAACAATGTCGGGGTCAATACCCAACATTTCTTCATAGCTCCATGCAAAGATGTCACAAAATTCTTGGAAAAGAGACTTGTAGGTGACAACTTCGTCATGGGAACATGAAGCTCTGATATGCACATTTTCGACAACTCCAGGTTTGATGGATATGTCGAGGGGGATGGTGGGTGAGATATTACTTAAGTTCCCTTCGTATAACATATCGTGTGTAGACTCGGGAATGGTAGAAATGATGACAACGATCGAGATCCATTGGTAACTCTCAATGGTGTGTTGTTCCAGGAAGAGGATGGAATGATGATGTCCATCATCCCAAGGGGTATATTCCATGGACATAACATACATAATCATCTTGTCCTTAGGAAAAATGATGTGGAATGGATCCGGAGATAAATCACCAAGAGAGGGGGTGGAAGGGGTTGCCAATTGAATGGCTTGGTAAACGGATTCGACTGAACTCAAAGGAATTTGGTTGCCATAATGAAGATGATCGTTGGGGTTGGGTACTATCCATGGGTCGTAAGACGTAGGGGTTTCTTGAACATAGGTGGAAATCATATTGATCGAGGCAATGAATGGATTTGGAACATCAAGTGGTGGAATGGGAAAAGTACCCATCAAAGAGGAATCTTTAATAAAACCGATATCGACATTCTCATATCCAGGGGGTGTTTTTGCAATGAAAGGTACGTTGCCGGTACGTGCATTGGAGTGAAAGAAGGCCAATTGGTCCACTGTAATTAATTTTCCTTGATGTGGGAAATGTACGACATGGAAAAAAGTGGACACAACTACATGCATGGAATCGATCCAGCTACGGCCAAGTAGAAGTTTGTAATCGAGAGGAGCGTCAAAGACCTCCACTTCAACGTTGACTGTTTTTCCTTCTAACGTAATAGGCAACGAAGGGAGGACACTGTAAGGCTTAAAACAAGATCCATTGAAGGCTTTGAGAATGTTGTGGGATTCAGTTAAAGGAGGAGAGACGATGTCTTTCCAATAGGTAATAGACATGACACACGTTGAGGCACCCTCATCAATAACTTTTCTACAAATGTTCTTGTCGGAGACGATAACTTGTATTTGGAATGCGAGTTGAGGGGGTAACCTTGGAATGTGATATTCCAAGTCAAAAATAATTATATTTGTATTGGTAGGGTTGATTCCACCAATAGATTTCAACAGTGTCTTTCATTGTATAGGACAACTATGAAGGACTTTGAGGGCTGACATCGCGGATGGTGCTTGGGCCAGATCTTCGACAATACTGTAGTTCTGGGCAGCATGTGCATGAGGATTGAAAGAATATTTTCAGACAACACCCTTTGGGGGAGGGTGAAGAACTGTATCTAGGCTCAGTCATTTGAGATGAAGAGGACCGTTGGTAGGTGGAGTCATGGGAGATGGTTGGACCAATGAAGGAGGTATTTCATCAACCTTCTCTTTGGAGGAAGAATAATCTTTGGCTCGAGTGGTAAGTGTGATGTCATTCTTCTTTGAATCACCTGTAAACATTAAGACATAGGATGTAGTGGAGGGGAAGGTTGGTCATGAATGACCAATTGGGCCTGTTGTTGATAAGGGAAGGGTTGTGACAACACCGATGAAGTAGGCGGTTTTGGGGTCCCTTGAAGGAACTTAGTAACCTCGACTCATCTTGGAAAATCCTTAGTGTAGTGATCATCACCACAGATAAGACAAGGGTATCGGGGTTTGCGCTTATCCTTATCGTCAACAGGTTGTGTTTTGTTCTTCTCATATTGTAGATTATTTTTATCCTCCTTGTTCTTACCCTTCCCTTTTTTGGATTTATTTTTTCCGACGGGGGTAGATTGAACAGAGTTCACCTCAGAAGTCTTGTTGGTGGGAGGGGTAGGAGACCAATCATTTTGAACATTAGAAGCAATGGATTTGGGGTTGTTTCTAGAGGCTTGGATGGAATGGGGTTGGGCATGGAAAGTGCCAATCACACTGTCAGTTGCATGAGAAGCAATAGGAGTAGTTGAAGTAGCAGAAATAGAAGGACGAGGTGCGTTAGGGAGTAATTCGTAAAGAGTACCCGTTTTTTAGTAAACGAGGTCGAGGTATTGAGAACGACTGATCACCTATTCTTCTTTGACAACTCCACCCATGGCGATGTCATGAGCGATGTCATTCACAAATGATTTCGTGAACCACTCTTCCAGCAAATGATCGGGAAGTTTGATTTTGATGAGACATCATCTCTGTCGCCACTCATGAATGTGATCAGAGATATGAGTGGCTTTGGTTTGTATGAAAGAACTCAAAATTTTGGTTCCCGTTTCGTAATGGATCGGTAACTAGTAGTGGGTGAGGAAAGCCATAGTGAGGGTGTTGAAGTCAGTGAAGAAGCCTCATGGTAATTCTATGTACCACTTCACGAAAGAACCTGTGAGAGTTCGCTGAAAAAGGCGTAAATGAATAGAGTCATCCATCAAAGAGTTGGATGAACACCAAAGGTGAAAAGTCATTACATGATTGGTCGGGTCCTCTCCTGGTTTACCATCAAATTTAGGGATGTCAGATGGTAGTTTGGCTAGTATCGCAGGCCATTGAGGAGAGTGACAGATCGAATCATTTAAAATTCTCAACAGATCAGGGAGGTCTAGGGTGGCTAAGAAGGGTAACTGTCTATTCATGTGTGGGTACTGGTGACTTTGGAGAGGGATCCCCATAGGTATACCAGTAGGACCATAAGAATTTTGCATATAATGCGAAGATCTAGGCAGATTCGGTTGTTGGTGTGGAGGTAGGTAATTTATAGGGTTGTATTGGTTGGGGTTGTTCCCTTGAACAGGGGTGTGGGGTTGAGTGTTCGAGCCCCAAATAGGATTGGACATACCTGGATATGGTTGGCCTGTACTAGGGGGTATGAAGGAGCTATCTTGAGGTTGTTGCTCCCCAGTCGAGTGAGGATTATTTTGGATAAGATAGTTCCAATACTGGACCAAGGATGAAGGTATGTTTTGTCCATGGGGTTGGGGTAGGTGGGGGTTGCATCCCAATTGGGATTTGTCCTGCAAAAGGGGATTGGGTTTGGCCTCCTTGATGAAATTGTCCATGGACAAGAATCTGGTAATTAGGTGTGAAAGACGGGATGGTCCCACTAGGGTTGTTGCCTCTGATAGAGGATGGAAGAGGTCCTATGAAAGGGGGTCGAGGAAGTGTCAGAATGAAACTAGGAATGAGATGGTGCCCAGAAGGAGTGAAAATTCCAGGAGTCCCAGATGGGATTTGTGTAGGAGCGAGAATAGAAGCATTCAACACATGATATCCAGGGGGAAGTGTTGGGGTGAATCTAGGAAAAAGTGGAGTGCCAATGGGAGCTTGGCTAGCCACCGTAATCCCAATGTGAGGACGTGTAGTATCTGGGACCATTGTGTAATGGACCATTTGTAGGGGGATAGTCAATATGTGGTCAACTGGTAGAGCGTTGCAACCAGGAAAATAATAGGCAGTAGTAAAAGGTATTGCGTTTGGATCAAATGTTTCAGGAAGCTTAGGTGTGACAGTGATATCAATGCCTTCTCCTGAGCCAAAGCGATCCCGTATAAAAATTCCAGTAGTCCAAAAAGGATCTTGACCCTCAGGTCCTATGAAAGGTCCGATTGGTAATCTAGAAGACTCAATAACTATTTCTTCGGAAGAATTCACTTGAACAATATGTCTCATAGAGTTGGGAGGAAGTTGGAAGTCCTCTCGAGAATTGGTAATTCAGAACCATTCTAAAGAGTTAATTCTTTCCACTTGTGGAGTGGCAACGTCTTGGAATTCACTCTGTTGAGGAGAGACCTCCAACGAGTTGGTAGGCAAGGGTTGAGAACCTTCCAGATCTTTTGGGGGTAGGCCTTGCATTCTACGTGAACGACGTGGAGGGTCAATTTTGATCGAGTTAAAATATTACGAAAGAAATTCTATGGCCAACTTGGGTAAACAAACAACACATGCTAGTAAAATCTAGGAATCAAAACCAAGCAAACAAGACCTTCCAATTCCGAAGTCACTAGTTGGTGATGAAATCCAACGTTGCAATGATGAGACAAGAAGGGGTTGGGGTAGGGTGGAAAATTTATGTTGACGACCTGCTTAACAGACTTACACCCTGGTGCAAGATCCTAAACATAATCGTGGGTATACCCTCCAAGGAGCCCAAGTGAGTCTGGCCAATGTCGATTCTAGGTACCATGAAGACTTACCCCTTCACAGTCACCTTGTGTAAGACCCTAAGAAGATAGGATACTAAGGTTACCACAAACAAAAATGATGCCTGGGGAAACAGTCGACAATCCGATCCACATGCAAGGGCAGGGTATCTAGCCCAAAATCAATTTGAGAGGCTTCCACTCATCATTGTGGGTATACCTTCAAGTGACCCCCATAATACGTGCAATCTCTACATCGAGATCAACAAAGCAGGCTGAGTAACTCTGTCAATCTCAATGGGACCTCAGGTTTGACCCTTGTATAAGAAGGGATTTCCAGGACAAAATGATGCAAATGGAATTTGACACTCCTTATCACAAGATACTATTGTGTGTTTTGTGCTTTGGAGAGTGTGTCTCACTACCTATTCCAAAGCTCTAGCCTAGCTAATGTTGGTGCAAAAGAGCCCTAGAAAAAGTTACTAGTTTAATTTTAAAAATTGCGCAATATTATTAAAGGTTGTTATTACTCAAGAGGGAGGTGGAGATGAAACCGATGTTCTATAAGACTTAGACCCAACTTTGCATAAATAAAAATGAATGATACAAAATTTTGTTCGATGAATTCTATCTATAGCAGGGAGAAAGTAGTTTTTCTGGAACAATGCAAACTACGATGTACAATTCTCTTTTCAAATGTAGTACCAAACAATCATGGATAACGTAAATTCACTATTCGTTCTCTTTTAATGCCAATATTTGATGAATGATTGCTTAAAAGAACAATACTTTAAATTTTTTTTTTTTAGAAGCCAAAAATAGGGATGGAGCTAAGAAAAGGTAAGCAACCAAAGGAAAAAACAATACTCAATAAACGCCCAAATCAAATCTTTCAATGGAGATAAAAATAAAAATCGACAAGAAAAAGTTTCTTGAAATGCATACGGGCAAAGAAGTTTTCTAAGCAGCAAGCAATCTAAATAAATAATAATCCCAACTTTTAAAATGATCAAAGACTTTTGACCAAACAAGCACTCAGATCTCAAAATCTGAGATTATACCCTCGTTGGTAAAAGGTTGAGAAGTAAAAACTGGGAAAATGATTAAGAAGAGTTTTCAATCTCCGAAAAACTAATCGACCACAAGATTTGAAGTCAAGAAACAGTCAAACACTGGCAAAAGAAGTTCTTCCCAGATGAACAAACAAATATGGGCATCAAAAAAGACAAGAAGACCTGATCCAAAACTTTTATAAATGGGTTCGCAGCCTAGTAGTGGAGTACAATGTGAGAACGAGGAATTATTGCAGTCTGGATACTGGCAGGGTGCAAGGATGTCGCACTGGACTGAACAGTGGGGTGCGAAAATGAAAGGTTCTCACAGGCTTCAGAGAGGTACAATGCGAGAAGGTTTGTAAATTATGAAAATTTGGAAAAGGGACAAAATTTTTGAGTGAAATTCTAGGTCCAGAGAGTCTATAAGGGTCTCCTACAAACTCAGAGACTGGTTGGCAATGAAATAGGTAGGCCAAGAGCAAATGGAAAACAAAAGACAACAAAAATGAGTTGTATCCCCAGTGGAGTCGCCAATTTTGTTACAGGATAAATCGGTATATGTGGACACTAACGGATCTCCCTAGATCCACCTGGATCTAGAACAAAACAGGACATGACATGACTATTTCTCTAAGTTGCAGTCATTGAATCTACTACCAAGAAGAAATGAGTGACATACCTTTATATCGCTTCCTTAGGTCTCTGTTGTTCCTACTTCACTCCAGTGCTCTTATGAGATTAGGTCCAAGACAACACAAACCAACCAAAGTGAAGATAGCAACAAACCAACCAAAGTGAAGATAGCAAAGTATATTCAATGTCAACCTATGCATATGGTTAAGGAGTTATGCAATAAAATAAGAGTGATTTTATGGGAAAGGGACATGCCGATGTATTATATTAAATGAAAGTAGAAGATACAACCAGATTGCCTTGATGTCATAAGCTTCCTTTGAGTGGTCCTTGGTTCCAACACACACACTTTCTCTACACTTGCATGAAGAAGATCCATTACAACTTGATAGACAAATAAAGTCTTCAAGCTTCAATCCAAACAGGGTTCTTCACACAATGCTTTCATCAATTCTCCATTCAATCTTACTTAACCTCTTCCTTAAGAAACCCTTCATTATATAGGAGAAGGAGAGATGGTTAAAGGGATTAGGATGATCCCACTAAATATGAGAAGTCAGTAGGATGCCAACCATGTGAATGCCAACTCATTTTCTAGAAGATACTCTTCTATAATCTTCGTAACTTCCTCTTCCTTTTAAGCTTCAAAACAGGTTCGAACCCTACCTATAGAGCAGACTGCGAACACCTTGCAGGCTAGGTATAGGGTTGCCTGCGAGAATCAAGATTCTTGCACCCTACAACATAGTCAGCCCATGGGCCGTGAACTCATCTTAAAAATATATTTTATGGAAGACTACAATAGTCACTTTTCTCAGGAAAAAAGTCCTTATGAGAGCCTAAACACATAACTATAGAGAGATCACCAGAGTGACCAAAATAATGTGTAATAATGAGTCCGGAAAAAGAGATAAGAAGGTACTCGATATGTATATTTTTCGTGTCTTTTAATGAGTATGAAAAAGAGATAAAATTATACTCTTCTAGAGAGAATGAGTGGCTTAACAACATGCTCCTATGTTCCAAACGCATGGAACCGACCTAAGAAAAATGAATGCAAATGGTACTGGAAAGTGAGATCCACCCTTAGTAGTTGTTCTCTTCATGGGTAGATGGATTCAAAACAAAGGCCAAATAATGAAAGAGACAGATGGCCAAAGGCTAATGCAATAGTGATAAGTAGGATTTAATCAAACAATAATGCAGTGACAGGGTAAATGACGCGAGAAACAAATGCATAGAATACCATTAAGAAACATGAATATTTTGGGAACCCCCTCGAGATCTGTCCAGAATATAGATGAAGAGAGGAAAATGAGTCTCAACGTCAAGTGATGGCAAAGCTACAAGAGGGTTCTTGGGCCTACAAAAAATTACAACATTGGCACCAAATGGTAATCTAGGTGCTAACTAGGGATCCCATGAAGGGTAGGCACTATAGAACAAGTTACAATGTGCAAAAATGGAGTTGCTAATGTCGCAACTTGGTGGAATCGAACCTAATGTATGTGGAAAAAAAATGGATAATTAATAATGCAAATCGTGGATGCAAGGAAAAACCTATTCCTATATGCCAGTTTTAAGAACACATACCTCAAGTTCATTGGAAGTTTCCATTTCCATAAAAAAAGTCCCAGTAATCCTGTCAACACATGTACACTAGACTTTGGGGTCAGAACGCATAGTGAAATCTCAAAAAAGAAAACAATTTTGGATTTTTTTGGATTTGATATATGAAAAAAAAAACACTCATACCACACACCTATGTACAAGGAATTATGCATTTTGATGGTTCATGAAAAGTAGATCTCGTTTCTAGGATCCATATAAGGGTCTTGATCATCACCAATGACCTCATGATCCATTATCAACATCATATGGCACACCATACTAGGGCATGCCACATAGAAATGAATATATGTGGTCAAAGATACTCATCATGAGTGGTTTCGTGAGGTAGGAAAGATCCTTGATGGGCTCCATCAAGACACAAAGGAAGTACAAAACACAAATCTTTGATATAATGGGAAGCAGAGAATCCAGTGGCAGGTTTTTAAAAAAGATGACAAAGGAAGAAAAGGGTGAAGATTGGGAGGGATACTGGATGCCCTAGCAAATGCCTCGAGTCTCAGATCATGACACATCATGCTAACTCTCATTGGTTTTGAATCAAGAAAAGATAATTGATGCATCACCTCATTCTTGGGATTATCTAGGGAAGCCATGACATTCAATATGGCCTTATCTAAAGGAAACTCAATATCTAGGAAATCATGTGAACTCAAAGAGTCAGCAACCCATACGGGTGGAGTGGGTTGATCACACTCCATATGAGGATGGAGGTGTTGACCAATATTAGCTGATGTTGATGATATTTTTAGATTAAAATCATCGATCACGGTTAGAGGAATGTATGCTCCATATGATTCAACATATTTGGGATGAGATACTACCCAAGGATCAATAGAGTTGAGGGATCCACTGGTGAATAATGAAATCATGTGTACAGAAGCAATGTTTGTAGTAGAAGGTGGTGGGGGAAGGGGAAATATTCCCATGAGTGAAGGATCTTTAAACATCCCCACATCAAAACTCATATAAGAATGTTGTGTATCACTAACAAAGGGTACATTAGACCCCACATTGGATCCAAGGTCTGGGGTACAAAACATGATTTGATCGATCGTCATTATTTTCCATTTATTGGGGAAGCGTAAGACACTAAAGAATGAAGAGACAATTGCAGTAATATCATAGAACCAAGTTCACTCAATTAACAGATTGTACTCAAGAGGTGCATTGAAAACCTCCACAACAACAGAGACAATCTTACCACCTAACTAGATGGGTAAGGAAATGATTATCCCATGGGGATCGAACATATGTCCATCGAATTATTTCAATAGTGTTGCAGACGTGTCGAGTTTAGGAGAGCCAAGAGTCTTCCAACAAGAAATAGACATGATGCAAGTTGAGGCTCCTTCATCAATCACAGTGTGAAGGATATTTTTCCCCATCATTCTTACTTTGATCTGGAAAGTGTTTTGATGGGAAATCCTATGATGAAACTAATTAGAATCAAAGGTGATCAAAATCGACTATGAGGGATTAACCCCACCTATGGTAGACAACAAGGCTTTTCGCTGCGTTGGGAATCTTTGGAAAACTTTGAGTGCAAACATGGAACAGGATTCCTGGGCCAAGTCTTCCACAATACTATAATTGTGGGAGGCCTAGGAATTGGGATTGTATGGTGTGCATTGAAGAAATCCCTTCGAGAGAGAAAGAGATGTTTCAAAGGATGTCTTCTCAATTTGATGAGGGCCACCAGGCTAGGAAGAAGATGTTGATTCACGAACAACAAGAGTAGGCTTGAAATTTTTGTATTTCTTGGCTCAAGTCTACAAGTTGATCATCTAATCACACATGAAAACCATGGAATTCAAGGAAGACCCAACTTTCTAAGAGGTACCTACCATGCCCCATTGTGGAGGGGAAGGATTCTTTGCAACCATGTGTTGAGGTTGAGGTGGGAAAGGATGAGTTTGGACAACGGATTGTTGGAGGCCATTTCCTTAGCCCAATATTCTTGGATCTCATCCTTCCTAGGACACTAATGAGTAGGGTGTTGCTCTGATCCAGGTGGATATCAGTGGCCACCCACCTTCTCCAACTGGCTCAAAACAATTTTTTGGCAATTTTGGCAATTTACTATTTTTAGCAGTTTTTAACATCGGGGGCTAGTTTGAGGGCTAAACGACGTTTTTTCATGATCAAGCCTCTCAATGATAATCGAAGGTTCTAATTCAGCCCCCAAAATGGAGATTGTATGAAAACTTTACGACCCTGGGAAGTTAATGTACTAACTTACCCCAACGGGGTCCACATGACTTTTGGCGCTTCATCTCCCAGGGTTAGGTTTTTGGATGTCTAGGGTTTTGGCATTCATCTTTATTGTAAAAATGACTTAAGAGCCTCATTGTACTTTTCTTCTTGTGAATGACAGAAGTCGTCACATATCTTCTCAGAGATAAGCTGCCACCATTCCAACAAGCTTGTTTTCCACTGCATTTTACAGTTTCAACTTATTTCCTGAGTTAATAGAAACCAATTTTATTGTATCTCTGTTGTTTTATTGCATACCTGTTATATGTTTCTGTATTAAAGATTAATAATAATCTACATCCACTTCGTTCTGCTCATAAAATCTGGATCAGTGGTATCATAGCGGTCTGCTCCTTGTCATTTTTAATGCACGTCCCCAACGAGGTCAGGGTACAAAGAATTGGGGCTTGAGCTTGTTTCTCTTGAGGAAAAAATATCTCGCACACCCAAGAGAACTCTCATGGAGGGTGAAAATAAATATGACGGGATAGGAGACCCTTTCAAAATGTTGCTCAAGGAATCCCTCACGCAAAAAAGGAATTAAAGACAAATCCTTCGACGACTACCAACAAGTGACACATCTTCCTCAAGCGATAGCACCGACCCTTTCAAGGTACACATCAACTTTGATATTCCTATATTTGAAGGACAGATAGACACAGACACAGTAGACAAGCAATTGAATTTGATAGAAGGGTATTTTTCTATTCATAACTTCTCTAATAGAGAAAATATTACTTTTGCACTCCTCAAAGCCATTCTCCACATCAAAGATTGGTAGGAGACTTTCTGTGAGCAGAAGGAGACAGAGGAAAACTCATTATTTACAGTCATGGTCACCTGGGAGACATTCAGGGATGATATTAAAGAACAATACTACCATGTCAGAAGTTATGATGACCTGTATACAAAATGGACCACACTACGACAGGAAAGAGACCAAGTCGTGTCGGAGTTTACAAATATATTTCATACCTTGTGCACCAAGTTTGGTATCAAATATTCTGAGCGAAATCTAGTGCTCAAGTATTGTGGTGGTATGCATAGATACATCAAGGCCAAAATGGAGTTTATTGACATATCTTCCTTGGGTGCGGCCTACCGATATGTCATCAAAATTGAGCAGAATCTCAAACAAAAGACACAACAATTTGGGCCAGGAAACCCCTCACAACAAAACCAGGTAAAAGGCAGCCCCAACCTACAAAACTAAAGACATAGAAAATATGGACAACTTCAGGACCACCAGCCTAAGCCGCAAGCAAAGAGGGACACTAAAAAGATGAAGAAAGATACTGGGAAGTGGTGCGACTTTCATAAGAGCCCCTGGCACAACACTTTTGATTGTCACTCAAAGCAGTCACTGGTGACTAAGGTGAAAGCCTCTGATTCAAATGCGGGGTCAGACTCTGAGTCTGAACCAAAAAGGGGAAAAAATACCATCGATGTAGAAACTAGTGCCACTGTTGCCACTACAAAGGTTCGGCCTAGTGAACTGGATGAGCCAGAGGAAGGTGAGCACCTTTTTCATTCACAGATGTGGGTGATGGGAACCCCGCTACACTTCATCATTGATAGTGGTAGTCAGAAGAACCTCATCTCATAAGAGGTCGTCAAGCGGCTAGCCCTATCGACAACATTGCACCCGCAGCCCTACACCATTGGATGGCTCCACCAAGGAAGTGACCTTTGTGTCAGCCAACAGTGTCACCTATCGTACAACATCAAGCCCTTCAAAGACAAGGTAATATTTGACATTACTCCTCTTGAATTTTGTGATGTTCTTTTGGGAATACCTTATTTATGGAAACATCATGTTGTATATGAATCTAGGCCTCATAGTGTTATTATTACTTTGAACAAGAAATTGTACAGGATACCCGAGGCCATCCCACCTAGTTATATTTCCTTAATCTCTCCCAAGCAATGCAGGAAGGTCATCTCACAAACCGGGAAGTTTTTATTCTTTGTGATTCACTCTCAGAATGAGAGGAAGATTGCAGCCACATCGAGGATCTTCATGGTTGACCTCTCCACAAAAAAGAAGCAATTTGATAAGGTCGTGGAGGAATACCAAGATATCTTCTCCTCATCAACTGGGGTACCTCTGCATTATCAGGTCAAGCATCCCATCGATCTGACCCCCGGCGCACCGCTACCAAATGAGCCAGTATACCGTCGCTCCCTATTAGAGAATGAGGAGATCAAGCAAGAGATCCAAGAAATACTCCATAGGGGCCACATTCATCCTATCTCATCGCCCAGTGGGAGCCCGATCGTGCTGGTATAGAAGAAATATAGGACCTGAAGACTCTACATTGATTATCGGGCCCTAAATAAATTACAATCAGGAACCGATACCTAATTCCCCGAATCGACGATATCCTTGATCAACTCAAGGGGGCCAAATACTTCAACAAGATTGATCTGAATTTTGGCTACCACCAAGTCCCAATCGAGTAGAAATATGTATGGAAGACTACCTTCAAGTCAAATGAAGGTCTCTTCAAATGGTTGGTCATGCCCTTTGGCTTGACAAATGCTCCAACGAATTTCATGAGGATGATGGAAGGTATCCTGCAACCTTTCACCAATACTTTTGTAGTGGTGTATCTGGATGACATACTCATCTACATCGAGATGTGGGAGAAACACTTGCAGCACATTCAACAGGTTCTGCACACCCTGCGACAACACAAGTTATATGCCAATTTGGAAAAATGCTCCTTTGGCATGGACCAGATCCAACATCTCGGTTACATCGTGGATCAGAATGGTGTACATGTGGATCTAGCCAAAATCTAGGTCATCCTTGATTGGCCAGCACCAACCACACTCACTGAGATTTGAATCTTCCTAGGCCTAGCCAATTTTTATCACAGGTTCGTGTTGGGGTTCTCCCATATTGCATGGGCCCTCAGCCAAGTAACCAGAGGAGGTGGTAAGGAAAAAAAAAGTTGGGGTCTGTATCAACAACAAGAGTTCGATGATTTGAAGCAACATTTGTGCTCAACACTAGTACTCTCATTACCTGACCTACAAAACCCCTTTGAGATCGAGATAGATGCTTCAGACTATGTTGTGGTAACAATTCTCACTCAACACGACCACCCCGTGGCCTACCATAGCGAGACACTATCAGATGTCGTTTGTAAGTACCCTACTTACGACAAATAAATGCACTCCATTGTGAAAGCTTGTCGACAATGGATGCATTACATTCTTGGGAAAGAGACAGTCATCCAAACTGATCATAAGCCCTTGCAGTTCATGCAGACCCAAGGAAAATTGCATAATGACCGCCATCAGAAGTGGTCCACATACTTACAACAGTTCCACCTCAACATCAAGTACAAAAAAAGAAGTACCAACCGAGTCGCTGATTTCCTTAGCTAACCTCTAGTCACAACACTCACCATAGTGCTAGAATCTTGCGACCACGAAACCTTCGAGTGGCCCCAACTCTATGAAACAGACCCTGATTTCTCCAACACTTACAAAATGTTGGGCATGCACTCAGTCGTCACTAATTTCCATCTTCAGGATGGATTTTTGTGTCAATATATGGGCCATCGCTACATTCCATAAAACGAGTATGCAAAGCTGATTTGGGAAGCTCACTACAGTCGGGTAGCAGGAAACTTCAGCGTTGAAAAGATAGTGGCAGTGCTGCAACAACATTTTTACTAGCCAAAACTTCAGCAGGATGTCAGCAAATATATCGGGTCTTACACTGCTTGCGTTATTGCTAAGCCCACCAGTAAGAAACAAGGCCTATACACTCCTTTACCTACTCCTAATAGGCCATGGGAATCCATCTCAATGGATTACATGTCAAGCCTTCTGACCACCAAGCAAGGGACTGACTGTGTTTTCGTGGTTGTTGATCTCTTTTCTAAAATGGTGTTTCTGGCCCCCTACAAGAAGAGCATCACTACAGAGGTCACTGCCAAGATCTCCTTTGAGAAATTGTGGGTACATTTTGGAATCCCACAAACCATTGTCTCTGATTAGGATAATTGATTCCTCAACACATTCTAGTCAAGCCTCTAGTCATTGTTGGACACCAAGCTCGCTAAATCAACCACCTTCCATCCCCAGACAGATGGCCAAACCGAGGTCGTCAATCAGATGATCGTGCATATCCTTCGCATGTACAATTCCAAGCACCCCCGCACATGGGATGAGAATCTCCCATACGTTCAGCACAACTACAACCAAGCCCTGCATAGCTCAACCAACCATAGCCCCTTTTAGGTGGGATTGAGATTCCAACCATTGGGTCCCATGGATCTTGCACTACCCCTTGTGGCCACCCTGATCGACTCGTCACCTGCTCCAGCTAAAGTTGATAAAGCCACCCAGTTCATTGAACGGATCCAACACATCTGCCAATAGGTTTAGGATATTTTACAGAAGTCCAATGCCAAGTACAAGAAATGCCATGATCAACATCGGGTGCCACATAAGTTTCAGGTGGGAGACAAAGTTTGGCTACATTTGAAAAAAAAATTCCTTATAGGGCCCCATCGAAATCTTCGTCCACTTCATTATGGGCCTTACACCATCATCAAGGTTGTGGGAGATAATTCTTTTGAGCTCAACATTCCTCCGTTCCTTGGTCTGCACCTAGTTTTCAACGTGGCTCTCCTTTGGCCATATTTCCCACCATTATTGGACACCTCAGAGATAGAATAACAATTGACACCAACAGAGCTCAACCCTGATAGAATGAAACAAGCATACAGGAATCAAATTTTGGACACATGGGTCAAGGGGAATCCCCAACAGAGGATCCAACTTTATCGAGTTATCAAAGCAGGGAAGCTCCTACACCAAGGCAAATGGCTCACCAGGGGCCAAATTCCACATAAATTTCCTCATATGATGGGGGAACTCAATGAAATGGAGACCATTGCTTCCTATGGAGGGATGATTGATCTAGGTGGATATCGGTGGCCACCCAACTTCTCCAAATGGCTCAAAACAATTTTCTGGCAATTTTGGCAATTTACTAATTTTAGCAGTTTTTAACTTCAGGGGCCAGTTTGAGGGCCTAAACGATGTTTTTTCATGATATTTACTCTCAATGATAGCTAAAGTCTTTTATTGATCCCCCTAAATGAATCTCCTCATCAATACCTTTCCAACGAGCTATCGTGTGCCCTAAATGGATATCGTATGCAAAAGTTATGACCCCGTGAAGTTAATGTACTAACTTACCCCAATGGGGCCCACATGACTTTTGGCGCTTCATCTCCCAGGGTTATGTTTTTGGATGTCTATGGTTTTGGCATTCATATTTATTGTAAAAAGGCCTTCAGAGCCTCATTTTACTCGTATTCTTGTGAATGAGCACAACCATCACATCTCTTCTCAGAGATAAGCCGCCACCATTCCAACAAGCTTGTTTTCCGCTGCAATTTATAGTTTTGAATTATTTCCCGAGTTAATAGAAACCAGTTTTACTGCATCTCTGTTGTTTTATCACATACCTGTTATATTTTTATGTATTAAATATTAATAATAATCTACATCCACTTCGTTCTGCTCATAAAATCCAGATCATCCTCCTCGCAGATAATTCAAGGGAACCAACTCTTCTTCTTCTCTTTCATGCCTCCCCCTTGATTATTTTGGCTAGGAGTGGTCCCTTTCTCAGTGTTGGATTTTTTCTTTTATTCCTCTTCTTCTTTCATCGAGGTTGTTGAGGATTGTTCATTTGCATGGATTTCATTGAATTCACCTTAGAGGTATGATTAGGGACCATTGTAGTTTGAGCATTAGAGCTAGAAGTTGATGGGTTTGACGAGATATACAAGTGAATCGTTTGGTGATCTAATTTTCCCACAGAGGCATGTGAAACAGAATCCAAAACACCATCGGCATGGGGTCCTGCATTTGGCTTCTTAGGATCTGTTAATGGCCTAGGATCATGAAGTATAATATCATAGAGAGTTTTTGAATGGGAATAAATCAAACCTAAGTCACATTGGGCATGCATGATGGCTTTCTCCTCAGTAGTCTCCCTGTCCTAGCTATGTCCTTGGAAATGGGTGGTAAGAGGGACTCTGTAAACAACTCCATTAGGATTTTTTCTGGAATCTAGATCTTCATCATCCTACGTTTGCACCTCCACTCATGTATATGATTAAAAATGTGCATGGTGGTATGTCGCAGAGACATCAAGAAATATGTTCCAATCTCATACCATATGGGAAATTGGTAATGGGTGAAAAACACCATTGCAAAGTCATTAAAAAATTTAAAGGAATCTCCTTCTGAGTCAATGTATTATTTTGTGGCACATCCAGTCAGGGATCTTTGGAAAAGACCCAACCTCACACTATTGTCCATCAAAGAGTTGGATGAACACCACAAATGGTATGTCATGATGTGTGTGGAGGGGTCTTCTCCCAGCTTTCCATTGAATTTGGGCATGTCTAATGGTAGCTTCACAGGAATGAATGGCCATGAAGGGTTATGATAAATAGGGTCATTTTTCAAAGATGACAAACTAGGTAAGTCTAATGTTGCAAGGAAAGGAAACAACGTATGAGAAAATGAATATTGGGAGGAAGATGAAATTCTTGAAGTCCCAAATGAACATTCTAATCCCCTTGTGTTTTTATTACCAAAGGTTTGAGGTGTTCAAGAAGAGTGAGTTCCCCCAGGGATGGTGGCACTTTCAGGAGCATGGTTTATCCCAATACTAGACATTTCTCTAAGGGGATTTTCCCAAGGGGTAGGTGTAGACCCTAAAGGAAAAGTGTTTCCAACATTAGTCCCAGGGAAGAACCCCCTAAGAAAATAGGTATTAGTAAAGGTAAATCATCCCCATTATGGAAATTTACCCCCAAGGGATGTGTCCGTAGAGGAGGGTGTACTAACCCATGGGAAGTTAAACTCTCCTCACATACTATTGCCCCCAGCTTGACTAGGGATTGTCCCAAATTGACTAGGAATGTTCAATCCAAAAGGTAAACTAGCACCTTTTGATGTTGATCCTCTCATAGGAATGGTGGAGGTGGAAGGAACTCCACCCCCATGTTGAAGCCAAGGCTACCCCCCCCACTAGAAGAAGATACATAGGTGGGAATCATAATGGATGGGATGGGAATAGGAATGCTTGGTAAACTGACAGATGTAAATGAAGACATAGTCGGTGTCCCCCAAATCAAAGAACCTTTAGAAAAAGTCATAGATGGTGCAGTTCCAATGGTTCTCATGAAAGATAATGTGAACATCACAAGGATTCCCCCTATGCCACTTACGTATGGGCTTGATGGATCAAACACACTGGATGAAACACTTGGTCCTAACATGGTGTGAGGATTTCTAAAAAATAAAGGGTTCACTAAAAAGTTTCCTTACCTGGATAAGTATGGGTTCTTCCATATGTAGTGTACCCTTCACTACCCAAGTTCACCCAACCTCTCTATCATCATTCATTACATGAATGTAAAAGGAACAAATGCATTTAAAACAAAATTAAACGCACTTAACAACTCAGAGTAAAATATATGCTTGGCTCACCAGCCTATAGAACATATTTACAATTCTTTGCATATAACATAATCTGTAGCGGGGCTCGGCCTTGGGGACACTACACCATATTAGTCAAAGGAGGGTTAAATTTTGGTGGAGGAATTTCGTCAACCATTTCCACTTCAACCAAACTAGTCTCCTCAAACCAAAGATGGAACTCTTCTAATTCGTGGTCACCTATAGTGTGTCACTTAAGAGGTGGTTGTACCTCTATGATTCGTTCTAGTCCTTGTAATAGATGGGACTAACATGGTGATTCAACCACAGTGAAATCAATATGTGCAAATCAAAACGGAGTTCAACCTAACGCTTACATAGACACGGAACCAAAGAGCACACCCCTAAAATATCTAGGACAACAACAAGAAAACCAATGACTCAGGGGGGCTTTCGAAAACCAATGCTCTGGGGGAGATGAAGTGCCCACAACATTGGCTAGCAAAGATATGAGGAGAAATTATGATGAATGACATGAAACAACCCTGATCGGTGCAAGCACCCTTTATTAAGGTGAGCACCCTCTAGGGGAACTAAGACCATGAACAAATGTCTTCCCAAGGTACTACAGGAACGTCCCACCTACAGTCACCTCTATAGGATACCTAGGAATGGTCACCAAGGCTACCACCTCACAATCAATGATCGGGTGAACAATCACAGTTCCGACCACATGTAAGGGCAGGGCAATTGTCCAAAGCTTCTAAGGCGTTACCTCACATACAGGTGTGGCAACAATTAACCCCCCTATAGATCTAGTAATCAAATCGATACCAAAAACACCAAAAAAAGAAGAAATGGGTAACCTCCCTACTTTCCTTGATGCAATCTTGTGCTTAACTCCTGTGTTAGAGGAGCTTCCTGACACACGAGTTGCAAAAATAAATTTTACACTCTTTAATCTCTCTAGGTTTCATTTTGGTGGCCTTGGAGAGTTTACTCTCCAATCCTATTCCAAGTCCCTAAACCTATATAATGTTGGTTTGCTAACAAAGAAAAAAGTCTAGTTGATTTTAGCTTTAGGGTTATTTTTCTTATGGTTTTTTTTTTATGTCAAGGGGAAGAGATCTTTATGAATTCAATTTTACGAATTCTAACTATGGGAGGGAAAAAATATATTTTTCTTTAGACACTTCAAAACGCAATCTCAAACACCAAGCAACCATGCAAACAATTCAGATCCAAAATTCTTACAAGAAATCAAAACAAACACTTCACCAATGCATTGTTTGTTCCTAATGCTTCAAAAACTCATAAGTGTGATTTATTTTTTATTTTTCCAAATACAATGCAAAGGGTTTCTTAATCTAAGCAAGAACACAATCTGCAAATGGAAAACTAGCAAACCAACAAAGAAGGGTTGTAAGAAATTGGTAGTAATGTTGAAAATCTTGCTCCAATGTCTCTAAAGGAATCTCACCCAAAACTCACTATGGATGTAGATCTAGAAATGAACACTAATCACAAGATGGTAAAAAAACTAAATGTAATCAATATGGGACACTACCAGATCTGACCATATATGTTAGGTGCACTTACCAACTTCAATGGATCATTAGACAACAATCAAGTGTACACAATCAATCCAATAAATCCACACAAACACACTTCAAACCAGGATTGAAGACAAAAGGTGTGACAAAAGGACTCAATCAGAGACAAGATCTACTGGCATAGACCAATCACAAGCCCCTGGGATCAAAAAAATCAGATCTGACCACAAAAATATGATAACCCTGCAATTTTCCAAGTTTACGGGGATCATCATTGGTTGTAGGACCTGCAACAAGTGACTCATTGTTGGACACCAATAGAGCAACAAGCGACTACTGCAAAATTTTTGAAAAAATAAATATATGTCTTAGATCTAAACTCTGAGAGAGTATCAGGGAAGACATAAACTAAAACAAAGGATAATTGGAAATGGATTCTAAAATAGAGAAGAATCAAATATTCTTCCCCAATGCAGTTGTTAGTTCTGTTATGGAGAAAATCTCACGCGTGGACAATAACATCTCCCTACGATTTTCCTACTTAACCTAAATAGACAGAGGGCTATATTTCTATGGCTTTCCTAGATTTAAACAAGTAATTCTTTTTATACCAAGAAGGGAGAGAATGGAATACCTTACTTCTAAAGGTAGTCCTTATATGTCTTGGTTGTTGCAGATATTGAGTTCTAGCTCTAGTACTTGCAACTTTCTCCCTACACACAAACAAAAAACAAACACCAAACTACTTCTTATCCTAGTGTTAGAAATCACTAATATAATTTAGATCCAAATTGATCTATTCATTGCAAGAACAAATCTAAACATTCATGAACATAACACAAATATTTATGGGGAAAAATACTGATCTATTATCTCAAAATGCAAAGAATATGTGAGACATCATACCTTTAGTGTAGATGCATCCTCCTTGGCCCCTTTCTCCTCCTCAGCTTCTTAATCAAACTAGGAAATCTGATTGTGGTTGTTGTCTAATGGAGAAGCTCATTTCTATTTGGACAACAAGATTTTGCAAATAATTCTTTCTCCCTATACTCAATATTTTCCTTCTTTATATAGATCCTTGGAAGAGGCTTGGAAGAGCTTCTATATCTTCTAGTGACCAACGGATACTCGAATGATGTAAGTTCCAAGGCTCATGCCATAAAGAACTGACTCATCTTTCTCTTTCCTCTTCTAAACTGCATGAATCTAGAAGGTTGCATAGGTCATCGTTGGTTGTACTATAGATGAATAGTGATGCCTTGCCTTTTGTCCTTATATGCCAAGCAACGCCCTTCAAAAGTGACCCAAATCCTAAGCTATAGATGTGTCTCAGATTTCATCTTCTACAAGATTCCCTTTTGGTCCTTTAGGGTGGAAATTAATTCTATAACATGTATATATTCCTTTTACATTATCCTTTGGTATATTTAAGCCACCATCTAGACTCGCTAATTAGTTCTCCAAGTTAAATTTTGTGCATTGTTAAAAGTGTACATTCATTTTTCTATAACATTCTTCCAATTCAATTTAAAGGAACATGTTCAGATTCTAGGAATGTGTGCCCATTAATAATGCAAGTGCATTTCTAAGAGCGTACATTCCTTTTTCTATAAATGAAAATGAAAATGGTTGTGGCTTCTTCATTATTTCTAAACCATGATGCATGTTATTGAGGATGAGGAGGATTGTTCTAGAAAAATTGAGTTGTACATTTGAGTATGATGAGGACAAGGGAGGTTGCAATCATTTCCATTATTGGTTTTTGGCACTAGATTATATTTCATTCTCCATCATTTCTTCCACTTCTAGGTAGGTTTTTGTGTCAATCGTTATGTTTGCATCTCTTAAATTCTACAAATCAAGAAAGGAAATATGTTTTTTAATTCTTGTTAAATTGTAGCCTGTTAAATATTTTTTCATGGAGCCTACACATGAACAAAACCTTAACCCAACCCACCATCACCAGCTCAATAAATTCCCAACCCTAACCCCCAACCACGAAGTGAAGATGCAAACACTAACATAGACAATGGGATTGAAACAATTGGAAACCTAATTAGCTCTTTGAGAAGAACCAAAGAGACATCACCCCTTTCCCTTGCTACATCACTTGAGACCATTGCATATTCCATTGTCCATTCCTAAGGGAAATTATTTGATATTTTTGAATAAAAGGCTAGGAATTTTTAACACTATAGGACATGGTTAGATAGGCACTAGGTGAGAGATTTACAAATTTCGAAACAAGAACTCGTGATTTATATAGAATAGATCTAAATTAGCAATGGAACTTAGGAAAACAAAAAAATAAGAATAAAATACTAATACACATAACCATAATGTACCCAACCTCCAAGTTGGGTCATGCTACTTCTAAAAATGATCAAATTATAACTCTGATACCAATCCTAAATGCAGAAAATACACAACACGATAAAGAATCTCATGCAATTGTACATATTAATTAAATATGTAAATGTAATTAATTCAAATGGGTTCAACAATAGTTAAATTCATACAACAATATTCAATCACATAAAAACACAAGTTAAAATGTATCATTTTACCCACAACAAGTAGCAATAAATAAGATAAACTTCAGAGTGAAATGCACAACAATTAACTCAACATTCAACATAATTAAGCATGGTGGGTATGAACACATATCTTATCAAATATGCAACCCACTGTAGAGGATGGATGTTCCACCTAACCATAAACTTCTTGTTCTATTTCTCAACAAAAATTCACCCTCGAGTTGATACTTTTAACCCACAAGAGACTATGGTTCCTAAGGCTCGTTGTTGTCCCCTCTTGGAAACTAAATTCCTTCAGCCATTCCAATCTACCAGCTCTCTTTCCCCTCAACCCACACAACCCAATAAATGGGATCCCCTTCTCTGCCACATAATCCTTCAAGCTTTCCCACTTCCGTCTATGGCTCTAGCATAGGTTGGATAGAAAATATCTTTGTCGAGGACTCCAATAATTTAGAGATACACAAGAATTATCACAACATAAACTTACTCTCTCACTTTTACACTTTCTTGCTCATAATATTACTCACAGGAATACAACCTATTTTTGAATGAATTTATATTTCCAATAAGTTGTTACACATGCCCACTATGGCTACCTTCAAGCTTCAGCACTCAAAAATCCCTTACTGTCCAAAAATATCCATGTAAAATTGCTCTCCTTTTTCCAAGCAATTTTCCTTCTCTTCCCATGATTGCTTGACTCTCACTCTTCCACAAAATGGTTTACTTGACTCTCACACTTCCCTCATGCTTGTTTATACTCATCCCATGCTCTCAAAAACTATGTGAGGTGACTTCACACAACAACACTCTTACATGTATTCAATGATTGGGGCTTGGAAACACTCCAGAGGAAATAGAAGGTTCATATAAAAGATGATTTGGAAATATGGTTTGGTTTTAATAGACGTGGGTACTTCCCCCTTGAATCCCTTCCCTTGTGTAAACTTAGTCTCCATGTCTTTGTCCATGTCCGTTTGCAGTTGGAAATACATTTTATTTCTGATATACAAATTTTACATATTACATTGTTTGACCTATGACCATATATCCTATTTACATTATACATCGCTAAAATGGGGATTTTTCATTCCCCTCCCCCTACAATTTTCACTATCCTTCAGTGCACATCACTACACAATCTTACATAATTACATACATATATTTTTACATTAAAATGATCGACACTTCTGCAACTTAATGACTCACACAAAAATTACAACCAACAACTCTCAATCCACTCAACCTGCAAAACCCAAGGAATGAGATCCAACATTGGTTATACATGAAGTCTCAAAGTTGTGGCTTTAGGAACTTCAACTTCCAAAATGGATTCTTTGTACACTTATGTACAATGCACATTCAAATTTCTTCAAACTTGTAAAACTTTGTGGGTACTCCTCCCACATGGCCTCTTCATGCTCCCATGTGGAATCTTTTGGATTATAACAAGTCCATTGGACCTTTACCAAGCCGATGATTTTTTCCTTAAGCACTTTGAATTTTCAGTCCAAGATGCACACTGGCTCCACTTGAAAGTCCCATTTGTTTTCTACCTAGATCACAATCCAATCAATCACATGGTTAAGATTAAGCACCTAATTATTTAATAAATACACATGGAACATGTTATGAATTTTCATGGATGTAGGTAATGAAATCATGTATGCAATTGGGCCTATCCTTTCTAGGACTTCAAATGACCCACAATATCTTGTTGCCAATTTTGAGAAACTTTCCAATCTCAGTGAGCTCCTCTTGGCTTTAACCTTTAAAATTGCATACTCTCCCACTTTGAATTCTCTATGTGTTCTTCCTTTATCGACATAGCTCTTGTGCAACTTTCAAATTTTGCTTGATCTTTACCATTTTCTCTTCTATTTCCCTTAACAATTATAGACCAATAACGATTGTATCTACTGGGTTATCCCAACTTACTAGCATGTTGCATTTTTCTTCATATAATGATTCAAATGGACTCGTCTTCAATGATTCCTCATACCCATTGTTGTAATAAAATTCAACTAAATGGAGATAGTCCTCTCACTTAGAAGGATTGTCCATTACATACATTCTCAACATATCTTCAATTCTCCAATTAACCCTCTATGTCCAACCATCTGAATCTGGGTGATATATTGAAATGAAATTCAAATTGGTCCCAAATCCTTTAAACAACCCCTTCCAAAATTTGTAAGTGTGAACTTGGGTTTTTGGGAAATTTGTAACCACTCCATCCAATCTTGATCTTCCTTGGTAGCACAATCCATAGCTATCAGTTTCATGCAAATACTTGAAAATCCTTTTTACTGTTGTCCAATGCTCCTTCCCTGGTTTTGACATATACCTGCTCAAAACTCCCATTGCATGTGTAATGTCTGGTCTAGTACGGACCATTGCATACATCAAACTTCCAACTGCACTCGCATATGGAACATAAGACATGTCCTCCTCTTCTTCATG
>CBVK0102085101.1:0-15515 GCA_900067695.1 Picea abies | reverse complement strand
TGGTTGTAGCTTCCTCTGACACATTCAGTAATACTGAATCTGAGAGACATTGTCAGATTGTGCTCTTCGCCTTCCGATCCAACTTTTTTGAGTCATTTGTTGAAGTTCTTGTAGGTGCAGTACCTAGATATATTGCGATTCATGATCTATGTTCACCAATATCTTCCATCTTGAGCTTCCACAACTCAAAAATTTTCCCATTAAACTTCTCGATCTCCATTTTTGAATTGCTCGCCATTTATTTTTACCTGAAAAATCAATACCACAGATCTCCCATTGTAACAAGGCTTATCACAGTCCCGAGCAAAACCCTTGACCACAAATGTGTCCCCCTAAAGCCAACAAATCTCTGATACCAAATGTAGATTTTAACCTCATACAATATTTACTGCAAACATATTTTCGGTAAAAGAACAAAAAAGATACAATGAAAAATACAAACATTACACATATATTTTTCTCATGGAAACCCAAACTAGGAAAACCAACATATTCTATATTCATTCATAGTTATACATTGTTTATAATACAATATACATATAGGAACCAGCGACATCCAACATCCTAACCCAATGACATGGATTAGTCAACAACCCTAATTCCTTAACCAAAAATAGAAACCCATCGGTAAAAACCATGTATCAAAAAATCACCCAACAATGGACACAAAAATCGAGGCAACACGAAAAACGAGAAAAAAAAAGTGACATGCTTCCCAAGGAAAAAAACAATTCTCGAGGGCGATGCCCCCAAACCCACACACGGGGGGATTTCGCCCCCCTCAAACCCCCCTGCGCGCCCAGCGCAATGCAGACATTCCTACTCATGCAAAGAATATAATACATACCCAACAACAAACCATTGAACTACAAATTCAATTGATAAGATTTTTTAAAAACAAAATAGTAAGGCCAATACTGCGCTCAGATAGAAATCTAAATATCACAAAATATTGTATCCGGAAAGGCCAGAGTACAACTCTAAAACTATGCTCGTAATAATTTTCCAATCGAAAAATTCATAACATTTGAGCATACATGCAAATTATATGTTTGATTTTTTATTGAAAAGAGGACATGTGGTCCATTTTTGGGGCATGCAGTGGCATTGTTTATTTTCCATGATGAGATTATCAATCAAGTAATACATGTGAATTGTTAAGGTTATAACTTTCTATTTTTCTGAAGAAACTTATTCACCCAAAATATTAAGAATACTTTCTCATGTTTTATAGATGGTAATATGGGTAAACGGTGACCAACAACAAATATGATAAACTTACATATGTAACTTTATACATCTATACACTGAAGTAATTATACACATATGACATCAATTCTATAATTGTGCATTGAACTTGAAGCTCGGATATGTTATTTTCAAAACTTCTATTACTTGCTTCAATTGCATCTTGAATGAAAAATGAAATCATATTTATATACAAAGAGAAATATATGGAATTATTTTGTAACGAATCATAAATAGAATTGTTTCTTCTCATTCCAGAATGCCATGCTCATGACGAAATTTGGAATAGATGCATTTGAATCTGTATATTCAATCCCAGAGTTTATTGTAGCAGTGCAATATTGCACGCTTGTACATTTCCTCTCCAGTTTCATGAATGCGCTCTAATTGGTGGTTTGTCGTGAATATGAACTTGCTTACATTTCAATGACGAAATGTTCCAGGAATCACATATAGATGGATGGTGCCATGTTTTCATATGGTCCATCACGAATCAGATATAAATGGTGCCATGTTTTCATGTGATACATCACGTTTTCTTTTCAGTTATAAGTCTTTCCCCACCGTTCACCTTTTCCACTTCCATTGTATCTATATGCACCTGTCCATATTCACGCCATTATGGTTATTTTTCACTTTCATGGTATTCATTTGCACATGTACTTATTCACACCATTGAATTCATTCTTATGGTTATTGTTCTCTTTAATGGATTTAACTCATTCACTTGATTATGAGATAAGAATATAAGATAATATTTTATCAATTTGTAGCATGTTTTCCAAAATATAGATGTCTATGATCACAACATAGATGTGAAGAAACATGATCTTTGTCCTTGTGGTAAATGACAATGAAAACAATGGAACCCAACCCTTTCCTCGTATTTGAAGATGATGACATTTTCAAATGGACTTATATTTCCACACGAACCAATGACTTTGTAGCTTCTAATAAAATCATGGTGTACCATATTTATAAAGACATTAGAAAACTCTTACTCATTCTCATTGGAATCTAATTATGATGATTTTCTTATGCATTCTAAAAATCAACAATAGGATAAAGTGCAAATTTTTTCATTTATCCCACTCCATTTGATGTCATATTTTTTATGATTATCTTTTTCCCACCCATTGAAGGAAGGGAAATCCTTTGTATTTAGATCTTCTTTTCTCCAATCCCATGCATGTTCTATGTATGTATTCCTTCGACATTATCCTAAGGTTTATTTAAATTTCCAGTTAAACTTGCTTTCCAATCTGTCGTCTCTCTTTTCCCTCAACCCACACAACCCAAGGAATGAGATTCCCTTTTCTACCATGCAATCATTCAAGCTATCCCACTTCCCTCTAGGGCTCCAACATAGGTTGGACATGAAATATCTTTGCCAGGGACTACAGGAATATACAACTACACAAGAAATCTCACAACATAAACTTACTTTCTCACTTTTACACTTTCTTGCTCATAATCTTACTCACAGGAATAAAACCTATTTCTGCATGAATTTGTAGCTCCAACAAGTTGTTACACATGCCCACTATGGATACCTTCAAGCTTCAACACTCAAAACTCCCTTACTATCCAAAAATATGCATGTAAAAATTTTTCTCCTCTTTCCATACAAATTTTCTTCTCTTCTTGTGATTTCTTGACTCTCACTCTTCCCCAAAAGAATTTTCTTGAATCTCATACTTCCCTCATGCTTGCTTGTACTTATCCCATGCTCTAAAAAATTATGTGAGGTGACTTCACACACCAACCCTCTTACATGTATTCAATGATTGGTGAGGTGACTTCACACACCAACCCTCTTACATGTATTCAATGATTGGGGATTGGAAACACTCCAAAGGAAATAAAAGGTTCATAGAAAAGATGATTTGGAAAGATAATTTGGATTTAATAGACATGGGCACTTTCCCCTTGAACCCCCTTTCTTGTGGAAACTTAGTCCCCATGTCTTTGTCCATGTTCGTTTGCAGTTGACAACATATTTTATTTATGATATACAAAGTTTACATATTACATCACTTGGCCTGCGACCATACATCATATTTACATTATACATCGCTAAACTAAAGATTAAAATTAAGTATTTTACATTCCCCTCCCCCTATAATTTTCTTTATCCTTAGTGCACATCACTATACAATCTTACATAATTACATACACAAATTTGTACATCAAAATACTTGATACTTTTGCAACTTAATGACTCATCCAAAAAATTCCAACCAACAACTCTCGATCCACTCAACATGCACAACCAAATGAATGGCATCCAACATTGGTATGCGGGGAAGTCTCAAAGTTGTAGCTTCAAGAACTTCAGCTTCCAAAATGGATTCTTTGTACACTTATGTACAATGCACATTCAACTTTCTTCAAAAATTGCAAGGCATCCAACATTGGTATGCGGGGAAGTCTCAAAGTTGTAGCTTCAAGAACTTCAGCTTCCAAAATGGATTCTTTGTACACTTATGTACAATGCACATTCAACTTTCTTCAAAAATTGCAAACAATTATTGGTACTCCTCCCACATGACCTATTTGTGTTCCCACGTGGCATATTCAAGATTGTAGAAGGTCTATTGGACCTTTACCAAGTTGATGGATTTGTTCCTAAGAACTTTGAATTTCTGGTCCAAGATGCACACTAGCTCCACCTGAAATTCCCCTTCGTGTTCCATCTAAATCATATTTCAATCAATCACATGGTCAGGATTAGGAACATAACTTATTTAATAAAGACATGTGGAACATGTTATAAATTATCATGGATTTAGGTAATGAAATCATGTATGCAACTAGGCCTATCCTTTCTCAAACTTCAAATGACCCACGATATCTCACTGCCATTTTTGGGAAAATTTCCAATCTAAGCTCCTCTTGGATTTAACCTTTAAACACACATGTTCTCCCACTTTGAATTATCTATTTGTTCTTCCTTTATAGGCATAGATCTTGTTCCTGTCTTGTACAACTTTCAAATTTTTTCTGATATTTACCATTTTCTCTTCCATTTCCTTTAACAATTCTATCCCAATAATGGTTCTATCTACTGGTTTATCCCAACTTATTCGCATGCTACATTTTATGCCATATAAGGATTCAAGTGAAATCATCTCCAGTGATTCTTCACACCCATTTTTGTAATAAAATTCAACTAAATAGAGATAGTCCTCCCACTTAGAAGGCTTGTCCATTACATAAATTCTCAACATATCTTTAATTATCCGATTAATCCTCTCTGTATATCCATCTGAATCTGGATGATATGTTGTACTAGAATTCAAATTGGTCCCAAATCCTTTAAGAAACACCTTCCAAAAATTGGAAGTGAACATGGGATCTCAGTTCGACATTATTGCCTTAGGCACACTATGTATCCTAGCAATTCCTTTCATATAAATTTCTGTGATATCAGATACCTCATGAGTTACTTTTACTGGAACGAAATGTATAGTCCTTGTAAGCTTGTCCACCACTACCAGGATAGAATCATGTTGCCTTATTGTCTTGGAAAATTTGGTAATGAAATCAATAGTAACAAATTCTCATTTCCATTTAGGAATGGGAAATGGTTGTAGCAATCCCATTGGATGTATGTGCTCAGCCTTTATCTTCTAAAATTCCATGCATCTAGATAAATAATCAGTCACTTCTCTCTTCGTATTGAGCCAAAAATTGGTCTCTTACACCTGTAATAGTTTTCTGGTATCCTAGGTGTCCAACGTATTGCACATTGTGCATCTACTTTAGAACTAAATTTATCAATTCTTGAGAGTTGGGAACATAAACCACGTTTTCGAACAAGATGATTCCATCATCTTCTATTTTTTAATATTTATAATTATTTTGCACATTAGTCTCCTATAATCTTTCTTTAACTTGCACATAATGATGGTACGTTATTACAACCTCTAAAATTATGTCTTTTAAATCTATCCTACACATACTAATCATTGTAGCATGCATTTCATACACCCTTCTGTTGAGTGTATCAACCACTTTATTCTCTTTTCCCTTTATGTGCTTGATATTAAAGTCATATTAATTGAGAAATTTCATCAATATCATTTGTCTAGAATTTAGTGTTGGTTGTTCAAACAAGTATTTCAAATCACTATGATCTATCATCAATTTGAATTTTATGTCCATGAGATAATGCCTCCACATTTTTAAGGCATGTACAATGGTTTCCAAATCTAAGTCATGCGTAGCATAATTTATTTCATGTTCCTTCAATTTTTTTGACTCATAAAAAATTACATGCCTATTTTTGCGCAAGGGCACCACCAAGCCCTTCCTTGCATGCATCTTCACACACAACAAAATCATCATCTAGATATACATCCTTTAAAATAGGTGCATTGGTTAATAAATCCTTCAAGTGATGGAAAGTTTCTTCACACTTGGTATTCGATTCGAATTTTACTACTTTGTTTTGCAAGGACATTATTGGATGTGTAATCTTGGGGAATCCCATAATGAATCTCCTTTAGTAACCAACTAAACCCATAAATGATCTAACCTTTAAAATATGTGTTGGCACTGGCCAACTTTTGATTGATTCAATATTTTTTGGATCCATTTTTATGCCATCTTCTGAAACAATGTGACCCAAATAAGGTATCTTCTTTGCACTTTCTTAACTTGGAATATAATTGGTTCTCTCTCAACACATGAAGCACCATTCTCAAATATTGTTCATGTTCCTCTTTTGTCTTGGAATAGACAAGAATATCATTCAAGAAGACAATAAAAAAATTGTCCATGTAATCTCTGAACACTCCATTCACCAAGCACATAAATGTAGCAGGTGCATTTTCTAACCCAAAGGGCACCACCACAAATTCATAGTGACCATACCTTGTCCGAAAATATATCTTTCTTGCATCTTCTTCTCTGATCCTTACTTAATGATTACATGATCTAAATTCAATATTCCATACCTTGTCCGAAAATATATCTTTCTTGCATCTTCTTCTCGGATCCTTACTTAATGATTACATGATCTAAATTCAATATTGGAAAATATATTTTCTCCTTTCAGTTGATCAAGATCCTTGGAAAATGATATGTGTTCTTGATTGTAACTTTTTTCAACTGTCTAAAGTCAATACAGAACCACGGACTTACATCCATTTTCTTCACAAAAAAGACTGGGGCACCCCAAGGAGAAACACTTGGGCATTTGTACCCCTTCTTCAACAACTCTTATAGCTACATTTGTAGTTCTTTTAGTTCTAGTGTGCTCATCCTATAGGGATTTTTGGACACTAGGGAAACTCTAGGCATGAAGTCAATAGAGAAATCAATGTCCCTATTTGGTGGAAATCCTAGAAATTCCCCAAACACATCTTTATATTCCTTTAAGACTAGATAATCTTCAAGACTTGGTTCCTTATCCTTTGTTGGATCTTCCATACAGGCTTCATAAATTTGGCACCATTTTCTAAAACTTGTTTTCAGTTGCAATGTTGAAATCTATATAACATATATAGGCCTTGGAATACCTTGAAATGTCCTTTAATTTCCTTTTTTATCAAGACATGTGAAATCCTTGTTGTAACAATTTAAGACAACATGATGCTTTTCTAGCCAATCTATACCAATTGAGAAGTAATAGGACCGAAGTGGCATGATGTTCAAATCTACCTTAGTGTACTTGACTCCATTCATGTTTACTAGGAAATATTTAACAAACTCTTTGATTCTTCTCTTGGTTCTAGTAGCTAGCTGAACTAACCAATGATTTTCATTATTACGTTTCTTCAATTCAATTCTTTCAACTAGATTTGAATCTATATAGCCATGACTAGTTCTAGAATCAATCAAAATAGCTACGGGATGAGTATCAATCTTACCTTCTACCTCAATCACATGGGATTGATAATATGTTTTTCTATTGTCCAAAATTGCATAGATCCTTGGCATGTTCCTACCCATATCCTCCACTGTATTTGTAATATTCCCACTAATTTGTTTCCTAAATTTTACTTATATTGTTGTTTAGGCCTTCATCAAACAATTGACTACTGTAGAATATTTTATGTGTTTGTTGTTATATGGTTTTCTACAAAAAGTTTACAACTTTTGAAGAGTATTTGAATCACACCAAAGAAGGTAACAATACCACAAAAATACATAGATGTGGGCCCAAAGTTCATTGCATTGACATCATATTGCAGCAGTAATATATTTAGACACAAATAACAATGTATTAACAACCATAAAAAAACAAGATTTGATTTGTATGTTAAAGGAATGGGCTTCCAACACCTCAATAAATTACACAACATTCATATAGGAGCGATCATAGACCTGTAGGATGAAACACATATGTAACAACAGGATGGGAACTAAAATGGTCGCCCAGATTTGTATGTTTCTCTATCCATAAGAGAGTTTGACCTCTCCAACAAAGAGACAACCTCATAACAGAAGATTCAACCCAAAAACACTCCTTTCACAACAAATCAGCCCCTATATCAACAATTCGACCTCAAACAGTGAGGAATATGGCCCAGAAAATGGAGAGTGCTTCTACCATAACTCATTTTCTTGAAGATGGCACCTTCACTCACTTATAAGTCAGCCAACAAAGAGATACACCCATTCAGTGATGAACAAATCTACCCCCAAGGTGAATAGTGCACACAACAAGAGTATTTTGGCTTCCCAAACAAGTAAAATGGTTCCCACAACTCTAGAAACAACCCACAGAAACCAACTCGACCTTCCTCAATCAACCTTTCCCTCTTCCAAAAGGATTTGACCCACACACAATCAAGCTCCACTGCCAAACAAGATAACCCAACATAAATGGAAAGATCTTAGCCACTCACAGAGAAATATTAGTTGCAATGAAATGAACTCCTTCACAATGAAGCACAGTAAGAATACCTAGATGATCTTCTCTCAATGACCAGCGAGGGTGGATAGTCTCACCACCGAAACCAATCTCTAAATTCTCTAGGGTTTTTTGTCCCAAGAGTCTAAAGCCATAAGAGCTCTCTCAATTTCAATTTAGAAAATAACAATATGCATAATGAGAGAGGGTGCCATCCTTTTCCTTTAATTCTCTCGTTGACCCGTTTTTCCCTTTTTACCCTTTTAATAAATCAAAAGTGACTTTATTAACTCAATAGTCATTTAGGCACATTTTTACCGAATTACTCAAAGTCATCTTTTAAAATATATTATTTTCCCACTCTGATGAATTTAAATAATTAATTAATTATATTTTTCCACCGACTATAGCCTACGATAATCACTTAGGACAATTTGTCAAGGGGACATTATAGTCCTCCCTTCCTAAGATTGCTTATCCTCAAGAAATTACAAGTTTGGATGTTGCAAAATCTGGTCACTCTCCCATGTGGAATCATCTGCTAGCAAGTTGCTCCACATGATGATGTACTCTTAGATCACCTTGTTACATAGTTTCCTCTCCTAGACCTCCAATGCCTCCTTAGGAATCACCTTGTTACATAGTTTCCTCTCCTAGACCTCCAATGCCTCCTTAGGAACCAATACTAGTTTCCCCTCCTCATCCAATGGAGGTAACTCTGCTGAAGTAGTGACCTGTTTTCCCAATGCCTTCTTGAGGCACGAAACATGAAATAGATTGTGAATCTTACTCCCCTACAACAAATCCAGCTCATAATATACCTCACCAAGTCTTTGAATCACCCTTTAAGGTCCATAAAAGTGGGGCTTAATCATTTCTTTACCAATTCTCTTTAGTGAATACTACATGTATGGTTGTAATCTGAAGAATACCAAGTCTCCCACTTCGAAAGTGTGCTCGACCCTATGCTTGTATTCATATATCTTTTGTTCATTCAAGGCCATATGTAGGTTGTCCTTGATATCTTTGAGAATGTCCTATCTCTCCTGGATCCAATCCTTGGTTTTGGGATCCCTACTATCCTCAAATCCCAATTCAATAAACGAGGGAGCATCATAGATATATAATGCTCTGAATGGTGTCATACCAATGGACATATGATAAGTGGTGTTGTAGCAGTGTTCCCCCAAATGAAACCATTTTACCCATGACTTTTGTTACCCAAACACGTAGTTACAAAAATATCCCTCAAACCACTTGTTCACAATCTCTTCTTGTTCGTCTATCTGAGGGTGATAACTAGTGTTGGTAGTCAATTATGTTCCAACCAACCTGAACATTTCCTGCCAAAATATGCTGAGGAACATGTTGTCTTTATCACTGAAAATATACTTTGGATACCCATGGAGTCTGAATACCTCCCTGAAGAACGATTATGCTACCTGTGTTTCCTTTTATTATGAGGATATGGCAAAGAAATGTGCAAATTTGTTCAATTGATAGACCACCACATATATATAGTCTCTTCCCTGTGCCCTCGGTAAACCTGTGACAAATTCCATAGATATGCTTTCCCACTTCTGCTCTAGGATGGGAAATGGTTGTAGTAATCTTCTAGGATGGTTCTTCTATGATTTTTTCTACTGACAATTAATACACTCTCTCACATGCCTCAATACATCATCCTTGATTCCCTTCCAAGTGAACCTCTCTTTGATTTGTCTATAAGTTTTAAAGTATCCCTAGTTCACTGCCAAAGGTGTGTCATGCATAACTCTAATGATCTTCTCCTTTAGTGTAGATTATGGGACTAAGTATATGTGGTATTTTTAGTATATGATGTCATCCACCACTTTGTACCTATAATCCTAGACATTGTTTTCCATCAACTCAAAAGAAAATTTTTTGTTGGAATACTCCACCATGAGATGAGATTTCCAATCAGCTGAAATCTCTGCAAGTGGACATATCTCTAGTTTCCTGGAGAGAGAATTGACAACTACATTTTTCTTTCCTTTTACATACTCAATGACGAAGTCATATTCGTACAATTTTCTAACCCACTTTTGTTTCCTTTCTGATATAAGAAAATCCCCCTGTGGACAGGTGAATTCCCTCTTGGATCCTAGACCTCTCAGACCAAGACAGAAAGGCACTAACTTTGATCACTGAAATCCCTTTAAACCTAGATAAGATAATCTATATAGAAGAGGAAGAAGATGTACCTTTTTACAATGTGTGTCCTCGTCCAGTCCAAGTTGAGCTCTGATCCCCAAGCTCTTCAAAAAGTCCTGAAATCCAATCAAATACAAAGCATGCTTCCTATTCTACCATGATTAGTTTGAAACTAGATCTATCCATCAAAGACAAATTCATGTAGGTATACACAATCTTGAAGGAAATAGGCCAAGCACATGTATTAATGAGAACTCAAAAGAGATACTTACAAACCATTGATGAAGCCGCAACAGCCTCTTCCAACTCTCCTTTTCCAACCCTTGCACAAATATCCCAAGACCATAACTTTGATACCTCCAATTTTCTTCCTTCCTTATGAGATCATAAGTTTGGTATCTCTAAAATTATCCATGCCCCTTCACCATGAGAAGGCCTCCTTATATAATCTTGGAGAGGCCTAACCACCTTAGAGATTCTTGGGATAGGTTGAGGATATTTCTCCATCAATTGTGGATCCTCCCTAAGATCTATCCTTGACCTCAGATTCGAATCCAACTAACTCTAGAAATGAGGTGGATTTTTCCCTGATTTTCCTCAACAACCAAAGATTTTCTCAAACAACCCAGCACTCCCCCAAAATGGTGCATAGAGCGTTGCAACGCTCCCCCAAAGGAGGTAAAGTAGCACTAGTGCTCCCTGACATTGGGTAGGGGAGGGATGCCCTTCAAAAATGACTTTTAAGTGGTTTTTTTCATGGTAAAATCTTTGTACTCTTTGTCAGTTGATTTTTCCTTCTTAAACAAGTCTCTGAGGGTGTCTTTCAAGTATTCTTTGTGATGTTGTTTGAGACATGACATAGGAAATATGCCAATATGATGTTTGTGACACTTGTGACACTTGTAATGACGACAATAGGTCATCATTGAAGTGAGTAATTTTGATGTGTAACAACCATACAATGGCAAGGAAAGGAAAGGCATACCATACCATGCCATGCCATACCATGGCAAGGAAAGGAAAGACATACCATATCTTACCATACCATACCATGGCTTGGCAAGGAAAGGTAAGGCATGCCATGGCTTTACCATACCATACCACACCATGGAAAGGAAAGGCAAGGCAAGGCAAGGCATACCATACCATACCATACCATGGAAAGGAAAGAAAAGGCATGCAAAGGAAAGGCATGGCGAAGAAAGACATGCAAAAGAAAGGCATGGCATGTAATGGCATGGCAAGGAAAGACATGCAAAAGCAAGGCATGTCATGTAATGACATGGCTTGGAAAGGCATAGGATTTGCATTGAAATGGCATGGCATGGAAATGGAATGGCATGGCATGGAAAGACATGGCAAGGTATGGAATGGAAAGACATGCCATGGAAAGTAAATGCATGCCATGGAAAGGAAAGTCATGGCATGGAATAGAAAGGCATGGCATGGAAAGTGAAGGCAATGTAAGGGATGGCATGGCATGTAATGACATGTAAAGGAAATCAAAGGGAAGGAATGGAATGGAAAGTTAAGGAAATCCAATGCATGGCATGACATGGAAAGGAAAGTGTTGGTCACTATAATTGCTTAATTGATTTCAAACAACCAAGTGAAACATAAATTATCACTTCTCAGTGCAACTCATACAAAATATCATCGATAATGGGAATAGGGTACCTATTCTTGATCGTCTTCTTATTCAATGCTCTATAGTCAATGCACATCTGCATTGTTCCATCCTTCTCCTTCACCAACACCACAGAAGAAGCAAATGGACTAGAGATAGGCCTGATGTGTCCCATATCCAACAGTTCCTTAATGGCCTTCTCAATATCATCCTTGAATTTCTTTGGATCCCTGTAGGGAGTGGTGATCACAAGTTTTGCCCACTCTTCAAATTCAAAGTGTGCTTGAATCCTCTATTGGGCGGTCTCCCTGGAGGTATCTATCCAAAAACTTTGTCATGTTTGCTCAACAGTGTCTATATGTATATATAATATTGATGGTTGTTATCATAAGGTTTCTTAGTAGTTATCAAACACTCTGATGCATAAGTGGCATCCCATGTCTTAATATACCCTCCATTTTTAAGGCTGAGATGATCCCAGGAACATCATTTGACATGCCCCTCAAAACCACCTTTCTACCATTTGCTACTTTGAACTCAAACTTCATGTCTTGGTAGTCAACAAAATGTTTTCCTAATGAAATAAGTCATTGGACCCCCAATATGATATTGGTGTATTGTATCTCAACTACACTGAAATCATCGGTCACTTTGTAGTTTCCCAATGCTACACATAATCGTGGGATCTTCTGTGTGCAAGGAATATTGTGCCCACCAGCTACCGCTGCATCAAACCCCTCAAAGTTCACCATAATAATTCCCCTCTTAGCCACCAAGGTTGAGTCAATGAAGTTGTGGGTTTCCCCACCATCAATCAATAATGTGACCCACTAACCCTAAACCACACAACAAATCATGAAGGTGTGAAATCTGGGGACACTCGATAGAGTGGAAATAGCTCCACTCTTGACCTCATCATGTGGTTGCTCATCATGTGATCTATCTTACACGTTTTCCTGTTCCTTCTCTACTTCCTCCTCCTCACTATCTAAGAGTACCTCTATATAATGTGCATTACCCTTTCCCATACACATGTGTCTAGGTTCCCAAGGGTCCTTGTAGGTGAAGAAAATATTATTTCACCTCAACTCATTACGAGTTGCCTCATCCATATTCTCCTTACCAGTTCCCTATTTCTGAAAGGGTTTCTTATTCTTTACTTTCTTTGTAATGAAAGGTTTGGAGAAAATTTTTGTCTTTGGTATTGCATCCTCCATGTCTTGTGTCCTGATAATCACATCCTATAGAGTCTTAGTTTTGAAGGCTTTTACCCAACCACTTAGTGGCTTAGATAAACCCTTCGTGAATAACATCACCAATATTTTCTCAGATATATCTATCGCTATGATTGCAAGTCTTTGAAACTCAATGATCTAGGAACCAGTGTCCCAACTTGTTTGAGTTGTTCCAACTCTCTAAAATGTATCTTCGGATCCTTTCTATCAAACCTCTCCATCAAATTCTATGTTAATTCCAGGTAAGAGATGATGTTGGTATGTCCCATAGTAACCAATTCATGATACCACCACTCATTGGCCTCCCCATCTAAGTGAAAAGCAGTGAATTTAATCATTTTTGCCTCTGACATGGTCTTAATATGGAAGTATGTGTCCAACTTATGAAGCCATGATCTAGTGTGCATTTGTTTGAACCATCAAAGGATGGGATGGTGAGCTTCCTGATCTTCCTCATGAGACCAATGTTTTTTTACCCCCTATTGACCTCCCTTGATATGTTCTTGTACTTGATAGTGTAGTAGTCTTGTAGTGACATAATCGCCTGAAAATCCTCACCAAGAGATTTGTACTCCCTCCAATAATAATCAAAGGTCTCACTCTGTCCTTTCTTCCCTTGATTCCCTATTTGTTGGTTCCCCGCAAACTAGTGCAGAAGAGGCCTAGGAATTATTCTACATGTGGTTCTAGTTCCAACTTATATGGGAATATGGTTTTTGTTTCCCTATGCATGGTTTCCATTGTTCCCATTGGAACCCTCTGACCATTGTGTTGAGCACTCAACATGCCCTAAAAAAGGTCTATGAATTTTCTTTTTTGGGTACCGCTCAATTTTTTGCATCGACTGTCTTCACTTTAGTTATGAAACTAATACCTTCGCTTATCTTATATGTTTACTTGAAATTGTAACGAAGAATCATCCTAACCATAAAGGGGACTTGACAACCACTCAAGGAATCGACGATCCAGAAGTTTCCCCAATGCGCTTCAAAGGTTCGACATCGGTAAAAGTTGTAAGGTGGAGAAATTCGTTTGGAAAATCAAAGTAACCAAGTACTGGCCTTCATCGATGTCAGTCGATGAAAGAGTTTCTTTCCTATGAACAACCCCAGGAAATATTTCGCCGAAGACCGATCCATTCAATTTTGGCATAAAATGTAATAGTAAACACCGCACAAAGGTAAGGAGTAAAGACCATCGACGCCCAAAATAATTTTCAATGATAAAGGATCATAAAGTGAAGGCCCGCTGAGAATTTGCATACTCGTTTTTGCTCCTGATTACCAACCCCGATATCATCGACATCGGAGGTTCTATCAAGAGGATATCAATATAAGTACGCACTCATATAGTAGCCAATCCACGATCCCTACGTCAGAGTGATGTGACGCGGTGAGACGTTTTACCTCTGTATGTGTCAGATACGCCACATTCAAATATGGTAGTTAATTCGTAGATCGCGCATTAGTTACTAATTCGTGCAAGAATCAAAAGGATTCATTAAACCCACTGATACAATGCATCTTCTTCTGCGCCTCCGTCGTCAACCAGTTAAGGTTTATCTGCATAAATTCAAGAGTAATTTATTTTGAATTTACATTTATTACTCGTACTAACTGATTGATATGACTGGTAGTACCTCTCCATTTATATCATGTTCGAGTCATTTTGCATGGTCCCATTTTGCACAACAATAAATTCATAACAAATGGAAGAGTGAAGCCAACAACCCAAAAAAAGCGCCCAAAGTTCAGTGAGTATTAAGCAATTATCTTAGCAAGCATTACAGGTATGTATCCGCTAATAGTATTAAGCAATTATCTTAGCAAGCATTACAGGTATGTATCCGCTAATGGTTTTCATACATTACATTGTTATATGTGCACACCCAATGCTACTCTGTACACATGTTCAAAAGGTATTTTAAATTGCAGGAACAATGCCTCCGAAGAAGCCTTCCACCAGGAAATCATCGAGAGCCCCTAAGATACAAGAATTAGAAGCAGGAGAAGGCTCCTCCCTAGCAGTTATGAGACAATTAGAATTCTCTCCCAAGCCAGTGTCCTTCATTAAGACAATCACCAAGGACCCCTTTGTCCATCCCCCAACTTTCAGAGACATAGAGGCAAGTAGCAGACATCTATGCGATCTCCTATGATCAAAAGAGGAAAGTCATTGTTCAAAGGACCGCGAAAAGGAAAAGGATCACTTTGGATCAATCCATCATGGTTACCACAGAAGAGAACTTAATCAGCACTGCAGATGCTTGCACGTCCGAACTGATCGGCATAGGAAAATCCCTCTCATATTCAGCTCAGGATAGAGCTAGAAGAGATGAAAAGGAACTAGCCGACACCCTGAAAGAGCT